>CAHIKZ030001535.1:2492500-2572500 GCA_903632075.3 Acanthosepion pharaonis | reverse complement strand
CGGCATACCGTCCTCTCTCTCTCTCTCTCTCTCTCTCTATATATATATATATATATATATATATATATATATATATATATATATATATATGTGTGTGTGTGTGTGTTCGTGTGTTTGATGTATAATAGTATCCGAAACAAATGTGAAGATATTGATAAAAAGTGGAAAAAGATATCAACGACGTGTTTCTACGAGAGCGTCTGCCCTCTCTGGCTTCTTCAGGTTAGTATGAATAAAAGACAAAACTGTTTGCAAAAAAAAATGCGTTGGAATCTCTGAGGATAAGTGGGGGCAATAATTCAAATTAGTTCATCGAATCCCTAGTCAGACCCAAAAGAGTGACAGTCTGACTGTTTGTTTTCACACACACACACACACACACACACACACACACACATACATACACATACTAGTGTTTTTGCAGTCTGTTGGATTTTAAACCATTCCATCGAAGCGAAAAAGCCTTCTATTTATTTATATACATGTACGTACGTATACAAGCACATACACATATTTCTTATATATCTGCATGTACACACATATGCATATATATGTAACCTCTGATATATATCCATGCAGATACATGCACACGCATATATTTATATACATGATATATATCAGAGGCAATTATTGTTGTGATTTTTAGTTTGTATTAAAAGTATGAAAATTTCTCAGACATTCAGGCCAGTAAATGTTGTTTAATACTGTTTGTTATAGACAGAGCATTTACTTAAATATTTGTATCTATAAAAAGAATGTATAAACATAAGAATGTCTCAAAATAATTGTTGGACTTTGTCCATTTCATAATATATATATATATATATATATATATATATATATATATATATCATTTCACCCCAAGTAAGGCTATAATTCACTAAGACACAAGGGTTAGTGTTAGAGAATATGAGAAAATAAACATTATTAAGGAAAGAGAACAATAAAAGAACAAGGAATTATAAGACAGAAAATAACGATTGACATTGCATTTAAATTTTTGAATATGAAAATTGACTGGGAATTCAGACGGCGAAAGTGACTTCCTCAAACCAGAAGTGCAGTCGAAGAAACTGTTAGCAAATAAATTGCGATAACATCTAGTCATTTTATTTGTAAAGTGACGTGATTTTGCCAGGAATCTAGTACTACGCTTAAATTCATAAAGTCTAAATACTATAGGAAAAGATCACATATATATATATATATATATATATATATATATATATATATATATATATATATATATATATTTGTTTAAACGTTATTTCTTAAATGGATACTCATATTTGAGTATGTGGTGTGTTTTATTTATTATTATGTTTATTTATTTACATCTAGCGGCCTGAATATTCCAGAGAAAAATAAGCGTCCTCCTTCTAACAAGATTTCTCAAATAGAATTACCAGTAGAAGTAAATAAATAAATATGCTGTTTAATAAAGAAATTAACAGCTCATCTATTCAAATATGAATATCCATTTAAAAATATAAAGTTTAAAGAAATTAATTACAAATCGGTCGGATTTAATCCATTTTACGAGTTCGAAATTAAGTCGTATCTATTACATACACTTATATGATAATACCGTTGGGAAAGGTATAAATCTTCTTCTCCTCTCAAATATGGGTAAATAGCAGGACATATCGGGTTCTATAGCCGTGGATGGCAACTGGTCTACTGCAGAAAGAAATGGCAACCTACTGCTAGAAAAATTTGCCTCGTTATTCATGTATCTTTCGATACATGATCGACTAATAGTGTATGCCACATAACTGATTGAATATATGTGTGTGTGTGTGTGTGTGTGTGTGTACTCGCACCATTGTTAAGTGGATATAAAAAAGAAAAATCGAGAAGTATAAGCAGTCAATTGCAGATACTCCCTGACAAATGGGTGAACGGGTCCGTCTACGAAAATCTGGAGTCGTGATGCTGAAGGTAACATCACTCATCTAAGTGGTAAACTTTTTACTCGTATTAATTCTCTCTCTCTCTCTCTCTCTATATATATATATATATATATATATATATATATATATATATATATATATATATATATATATATATATATATATATATAGACTTGTGCCCATATTCAATAGATTCAAATAAGCACTGACAATCGTGCTAATCGGCAAATATGCACAGAAATCTTTTTCTTTCTTTTTTGCTTTGTCTGCTCTCATGTAAGTTGCTGCGTATATACGAATCCTCGTCTTTTCAAATATGTTGTTATTTGGGACATATATGCATATTTATACATTTATTTATTGAGAGAGGCCCACTGAAAGGAATAAGAAATCGACAGACTGAGTTTATTTATAAATGTTTAATAACTAATTCATTCTGTATTTGCGTAAGTTGTAACTTCCATTTCTGTTTCTGCAGATATTCCGCACCACCTGGACAAGCGATGACAGCGCAAATTCTTTAAAATGACTTCAACGTAAACTCCTGCTTCCTGCTTATTTTGCAAAGCATCCATTTATATTTTTTTTTAATCTTTTCGTAAGTCAACAAAACCTTCAAAGAAAATTGAAAAAGAAAAAAAAAGTAAATTCAGTTATTATATTCGGTAGCCTTAATGTACAGACATCAAATGACTTGCTTTTTTTTTGTAAATCTTTTCTTTTGCTTGCAACAATCCGCCATATTTCGCTTCATTCGATAATATTTAACAAGAGTAGAAAATATATAGTTAGCGTATTGGCTGAACAATCTTGTTATTTTGAGTTCGGTTTTCGCTCTTAACTGGTAATTTTTTGGATGAGCTCTTCACTATGGTACCTTGACTTTATGAATTTAAGCACTGTTCTAGACAGGCGTCAAGATCTCATCAACTTACAGTTGAGCTGATTAGATGTAACCGTAAATCCTTTGCTAACAGTTCCTTTTCGTATACTTCTCGCTTGTGGAACTTCCTTCCGTCTCCATGCTTTTCTACCCAACTTTAAAAATTTTTAAATGCAATGTCAATCTCTATCTACTTCGCCTGCTAGTTAATCTTCTTCTCTCTTCTCAGCAATTTTTCTGTTTCTCTGCCTTCCATCCCCAGTAACGCCTTGTGACTTTATGAATTTAAGAGCAGTACTAGATTGGCATCAAAGTCTCATCATTTTACAATTGAAATGCCTAGATGTAACCGTATTTTTTTTCTTTTAATAAAGTTTTGCTAACAAGAAATTAAAAGAAATCATGGCGAAGTGCGCAAGCGCATATATTCAAATGATATCCAAACACAATGCAGTCACCTATATATATATGCTAACAGTTTCTTTTCGCGCAGTCCTCGCTTGCGGAACTCCTTTCCGGTGTCATGTTTTTCAGCCATCTTTAATCCGCAGAAAATTAAATGCAATGTCAATCGCTTTCTATTGACCTCATGATTACTCTTTCCACTCCTTATTAATGTTTCTTTTCGGATGGTATGTTGGCACACAAACAGATATTGAATGAGGGAAAACAACAACAAACAAAACGAAGATGTGAATAAAAAATATATAATGCCAAGTTTATTTTCGTTAAAGAAAATACATCAACAAAAATAAAGTTGCAGTTCACTAAGCAAAAAAAAAAAAAATCACTACATGTTCATGTAGAGAGTGAGAAGAGCGTTGTCCTGAAAAGGACAGTTTTTGCAGATGCTGAAAAGCGTTGTCCTGAAAAAGATAGTTTATTGCATATCGTTGTTGCTTAATGTAATGGATATCGGTTCGGAGTGAAAACTCGGAGAACTGAGTTTGAATTCCAGTCGAGGTCGTTAGATTAACTTACGAACAAACACCCTTGGGAAATATATGAATCCATCACTTCCTCCCCCAGCTATGGGTTGAATAGCAGGATAGACTGGGTTCTTTAGCCTTGGTTGACAACCAGAAAGAAATGGCAACCTACTGCGGGAAAAATCTGCCTCGTCAGTCATGTATCGAAAGATACATGATTGCCCAAGCGTGTATCACGTATGGCACTTAACTGACTGTTGCTGACTGGAGCGGCGGCCGATGTCGAGCTGGCGTTGCAGATTATGATGGCTGGCCGGAAGTGGTGCTGATAGCTGGAGCCATGGGCGGGCTGAAACAGATACTAGCTTTTGAACCTAGTCATCTGATTTTTCGTTGCTTTGAAACCTTTTTATATCATCGACCAGCAGTTTAAGCTATTTAATCCAGTTGTTTTTTTTTTGTTTTGTTTTTTTAATGTAAATGCCAATAGGATACTACAAGCCTGTAAGTTTTAAGATTCAGACTTAATATTTAGACTCTTGTGTAAAATGTGCTTCCTTCCTTTAAAAATGAATCGATGCGGTTTAATCCGCCCATCAACAGTTGAGATGATTAAGGTTAATTCCAAGTCAGTAGAACCTCAAAGTTTAAAGCCGTGTTAGTATCTTTTACTATGCTTCGCGTAGTCCGGCACTATACCAAATATAAAATATATATATTTTAGGGAGATTGTATAGAGTTCATTATCCAACAAGAGGTGTATCCGTTTTAGTATTGATTAGATTTAATATAATTTACAACATAATTTCTTTTCCTCGTGATTAGTTAGCTTAACCTAATGACATTGATAGGGAGATTGTACAGTGTTGATCTTTTAAATGGGGAAGGCCTACTTGATTACCTACCTGGCCGCTTGTTTTGAAAATATCTATTCGAAATTCTAACTTTTTACTTGTGATCGAACTCCTATCTCTGGCATCAGTGGGAAATGCAAAACTATCTCAGACTTCAGATACACCCTCGAGATTCTTTTCTTTTATAATACAATTTTTCTTGCTTCTCCCCCACGCCGACTACAGCTATCGATTTGCACGCTTCAGCTTTATAGTATAGAATCGTCAATGTTTGTCTACTCACCCCCGTTAAAAATAGACTCTTCTGTAAGAATTAGCTTTGACCAATCAACACCAGACATTGTGAAACTCGGCTTCTTATTGGTCGAGACGACCCTAGAATGTGTATCCATGGTCAAAAATCTGTTTTCCCGCCAAGTCGTTGGAGCCTACTTTGGTTTCCCAAAACAAATAAAAGGACGAATTTCAATCCAATTCACCAGTCAGATCTTCATTCCTAGAGAGATGCCAAACTGACCCACGCAAGTCAAAACTCTGACCAACCAGGACTTTGCCGCGCAAAATATCTGACTCAACAATCCACAAACACACTCTATCTCTCTCAGGAACTAAATCCAAACATCGCTTACGATACTTTAAAAAGTGACATTTTTTTCTCACTGCTTAATAAGTATTAGTAAACAAACACTCAAATTCTCACACAACTAAAGGTACGCAACTCCTGCCAATTATACAAACAAACTTACGTACACACACTAATAACTGAACTAGGACAAAGGACAATTTAGTACGTAACTGGACACTTATTTTAACTTTATGAACAAATCTGAATAGCAATTGCAAACACCTTCAAACATTCACAATAATATTCTACGCAGCCAAATACATCTATTCTCATTTATCCATTAAAGTTCAACTCAATTGTATTCTCAAATTGTATATTAATTGTACATAAATGCATGTTGTTTTATTGAAATCTCATAATCGGTGTTTCTTAATCAATTGCCTCGTGATTGATTCGTTTTTGAATATCTATATTCTATATTCTTGCGGATTAATATGGTGAACATGCCCGTAAACTAACCATCTTAATATACAAACCTTCTGATACCATATTCAAACTCGTAGTAATCCCAACAATAGTACTGTCTCTGTTATCATTGTTTATCAGGTTTTCAGGAAATTTTGGTTCATTAATAGGTTGATTCACTAACTCCAAAAATCCTGATTGTTTCGCTGTTGGAACGTCTGTATCTCCTCCCATTAACACAGATAAATAATGGACTATTCTTTTTGGATTGCGAGGAAAGACGGAAGAAAAACGGATACCAGAGACTAGCTGGTTTCATTGATAAAAAGAAAGCTTGCAAAATGAAATGTAAGAAAGAAAGAAAATAACGAAGAGAGAGAAAGAAAGAGAGAGAGAAACAATAAAGAAAGAAAGCAATAAAGAAAGAAACAAACAAACAAAGCAATAAGGAACGAATGAATTAATGCTTCCAACTACTATAAAATTAGTAGGAGAGAAGGGCTTGGGGGAGCAGTGGAACAGATTATTCAATACTGTCGAACTCTCTGCCTCGGCAGAGAGGAACCCGGACGAGGCTTTAACGAAAGGCAAAGTTTCGTCCGGGGAGATCGACAGGCCCTGAACCTGTTTATACGGGTTCGAAGAGAATATTTTTGGCCGAGCCTACGGGCTCAGAGAACCCACAGTAAACTTGGCCTTGTGCCACATACATCCCTTGTGGGTGGGGGCTGTTAAATATTAACAGTCGAATAGATCTTTGTTAGATTGTCCCCCGTTCCACTGGGTCGGCTATTCGGACCAAAAACTCGTTTACGCCCGGATGGCGTTAGATTGTAGGCCTAGAATGGCTGGCTACTGGAAGTTCAATCTGACTTTACTGGACAGGCGGTACTCCTAGGAATAGCTAACTAGCCTAGTGCAGCGTGAGCTAGTGGGGGCAGTTGTCGGGAATAGGTGGTGGGGGAGACTTAAGAATAGGATTAGGTCCTTCACTACCGAGTTTAGCAAACGGCTCGCATTAGATAGAGCTAACAAGGTGAAAGCTCTTAAAGATAGTTTTTTCCCGGGCGGTGGTTGGAGCGATCCCCTAGAGACGGCCTTAGCTAGGGAAGCCCTGGAGCGTTCGAGTAGTGAGCGCTACATGGGCCAGTTAATTAGACATAGGTTAAGCAAGAGGTCTTCCGACGCTGTAAGGTTCCGGCCGTTACATTCATGAAGTCAAAAACCCAGAGGAGCATACTCTTCGAGCCACTGACGACACGTGCGAGGCGTTTCGAGAGCCGGTTTACCAAGGAGGAGTTTCGTAGCTATTTGGCTGACTTTCCTCGGCTTTCGCTGCCTGAAGGAGGTAGCTGCGAGGGAGAGATCACGGAGGGTGAAGTCTATGCGGCATTGAAGAATGGATGGTTTTCCCTATGAATTGTACCTGAAGCTGTCGCACATTTTTGTCCCAATTTTGACTGTTGTGTTCAACAACTGGTTCCGGCAGGGGTCCATCACCGACAGGTTCACCAAGGGTGTTATCACGCAGTTGAAAAAGGGCGAGAGTGTTGGGCGGGATTTAGATGATTATAGGCCCATAACTCTGCTAAACACAGTCTGCAGTCAGTTGCCGAGTCTCTGTGGGGTCCTGAGCAGACTTGCGCTGTGAGGGGTCGAACAATTCAGAGAAACCTGCATCTAGGATCAGATGCAGGTTTCTCTGAATTGTTCGACCCCTCACAGAGGGTGTAAAAGACGACGATGAGGTCGCTTAGATCGATTTAGATCAGTTCAAGACATTTGATAGGGTTGACCATCGCTATCTTGCTGCTGTCCTGCAGTACGCCAAATTCGAACCCGAGTTCTGCCGATTGATTAGCCTCCTGTACCGTTCCAGCAGTGCTGTGGTACAGGTTAACGGGAAGCTGTCGGGCGCTTTTGCGCTGTCTAGGCCGGTTCGGCAGGGGTGTCTACTGGCGGCTAAAGGACAGGGCGTGCAGTTCGTCCCTACGTGGTATTGTTGTCCCTGGGTACGCCGATGACGTAACTACTTTCGTGTCACTCCGCAATGACATTGAGTGGATACTGAAGCCGCTTGACTAGTACAAAAAGGTGACAGGGGCCAAGATTAACCGCGACATGTGTTCCAGCTTGCGGTTAGGTGCCTGGAAGGGGGTCGATTTTCTGGGGCCCTTTGGTTGGACGGACGATCCTGTCCGAATTCTTGGAGTGTGGTTTGAACCCGACCTCCAGCTGGAGAAAAATTGGTCAGAATTACGGGCAAAGGTCGACGCGGCCGGTGAGACTTGGCGCCGACAGAGGTTGTACGTGAATGGCAGGGCAAAGGCCTGTGCCTCTTTCGTTTTACTTCTTGTCCTTTATCGCTTGTCCGTACTTCCTCTCTCATAAGAAACCGTTCGAGCGCTCGCTATCCTCCATTTCAGTCGATAGAGAAGTCTGTGCCCAACGTCCGTGTCATAAGGGGCTGGGAACACTGCACTTGGCGAGACACAAACTCGCCTCGAGTTTGGATTTCCTACGCCGCGCATTGACAGGAGATTCAAAGATGGGGGGTGGAAGGCACGCGTTTTCTTTCCTTACTATCAATCCCCCCATCTCGCGGTTTGAGGGCCGTCGTAAACCCCGGGATCAATCGGATTTCTTTGTGGGTGTCGATACGCCTTGACAATCATTCCTCGGTACAGTGACCTTTCACGGCCTAGGAACGTCTTCTATCGTTATCTAGTGGAGAGGGCCCTGAAGGATCCTCTATGTGAGGGGCTCGACATATCGGAGGAGGAGTTTTGCTCCTGGATTACCTCAGCAACCCTGATTTTTTGTTTACCTCGCGACTGGCTCGGAATCTCTCAATGACAGGCCTTCATATGGGGCTTGGCGGATTTTCCATACTGTGAACGTTGTGACCTTGGCTGGGAAGAAACGGCTTTGCACACCTTCTAACATTGTCCTCGGGTCCTCTCCCTGTGGGACCATGTCGGCTCGTGTCGCTCCCGAAAATCTCGTGTCCACTGATCTCGCATACGCGTGTGACAATGTGTCACCCCCGTATTTTGGGGTGAAACGAATGGTGTTTCTAACGCTACTGGCCACGACTCAAATGGTAATATGGACGACGGGACAGGAGGAAGTTTTGCGAGGCAATCGTCTTTCTCATCAGGATCTGATCCGATGCTTTGAGCATCAGCTCAAGATGAAGATTAGAACTGACAAGGAACACTTGCATTCGACAGTCTTTAGTGAAAGGTGGGTGACTGAGGCGAGCTTGGTTCGTGTAAAAGGGGCTAGACTTGATTTTCTCTTTTAGGTCTACCTATGTTACATCGGGGTGGCTTCTTGTGGATCCCTCCCCTGGTTAGGCTAGACAAGCTTTGTGTACCTTGTTAATGTGAGTATTTGTTGTTCCCGGCCTGTACATGGCCTGTACCCGGTTATGATCCAAATTGAAATTCCCAACCTCCCCAGTTTGTTATGGCTCTCTTTCATTTCGACTGGGTCAGCTTTATTGATTCCTCATGTCCGTCTATATTTTTTTCATTTCCCTTTCCCTTAGCGAGAGATTCTGTCGTAGGGCAGAATACAGTGGCCTCTCTTTTCTTTTTAGGGTTGTACAGGTCCTACTAACATCAGTTATATTTATGTTTGTTTATGGGTTCATCTCCCCTCTCATTTTCATCCATCCGTAAATTTTTATGTATAAATTTTATTATCATTACATTTTTATGTCACATGGTGCTTTTTTGTAGGATACGGTATTATGGTGTATGAAGGATTGATTGGTGACGGACGAGTTTTTTGTGGTGAATGCGCAAATTGTAACGAGTGAATGGGTCGTGAATCGGATTAGCTAGTTATAGGATAGTCAGTGTGGACCAGCCTCAACCCTTCCCCATTTTCAGCCTTTTGCCATAATTGTATTTTTATACAATAAATACACAGTCGCTTAGATGTGTTCCAGCAGTGCTGGTCAAACTCTCTGCCTCCGGGCAGAGAGGATCCCCAGACGAGGCTATGTCGAAGGGCAGAGTCTTGTCTCCAGAAACAGCTACCCGACCCCATTTTATATGGGGTCTATGGGGAGTTTGTGGCCGAACCTACGGGCTCAAATTTCCCCACATTAAACTCGGCCTTGTGCCACATCTTACCTCGTGGGGAGGCTGGTAAATATAACAGTCGAATAGATTGAACGCTGGGTCAACCGACACACACTCACTAGTCGTGTAATACTCTTCTTTTGTACTTACTGTTTAATATATGATATATCTGTAACACTTGTTTTGTTATTTCTTTAACCATTTACTTGGTCACAACATTACCCATTCTGTTTTGATGTCAAGGAAAGATGGAAGAAAATATATATATATCAGAGACGCCATCTGTTTTTTGTTGAGTGAAAAAAAAAGCATACATCATAAGAAAATATTAAGATCAAAATAGACATTTTATATATTATTATCTTCCATAATTATTCTTCTGATGTATCTCATGTATCTTCTTCGGTATTATTCAAATATCATTGATAATTATCCTTCACTAATTAAATATACATAAGGTTGTAGTCAGAATAAAAAAAAAGAGAACTGAAAGCAGTATGATATAGAATAATAAAAAAAGTGTTTCTTATAATTATTTTATAAAGAACATAAACTCCTGTTTAAAAAAGTGACGATTAACGTTTTGCCTACAGTAACTGGAAGCTTCATTAATAAGTTGCACTTCCAATGACAATTTTGCTCTCATCCCCAGAATAAAATTAGCTACAAGAAACACTTACTTGCCATTTCATTTAGACGGGAATCAATTCCCATTTCGTTTGTCTAATGCAATAACAGTAAATAAGTTGACTTATTTACCCCAGAACTTGTGTTAAGTTACAGAAAGCTACATTCTCAAGAGCTAGCAAATTATCTGACTCAATGTAAAGTATTGGATACCAACACACAAGGGAGAAGAAAAGGGAAAACTGTTATATTGTATACAAAAATGTGTTAATGAATTTAGAGTGGTGTTCATTTGTATATATTTGATTTTACTTTACGTGGTTAACTGAATGATAAAATGGTGAAAAAACATTATGTGAAGCGTTTCGTCCTTTGAAAGGACTTCTTCAGATTAAATGATGGTTTTGTCAATAAAATAATAAATGTGTGATGGGTAAATTGTCGCCATTTTATATGTTTAATTTCGTGGATGCTCGTTGTTTCTTTTTTGATTTTGGCGACTGCACAGTATAGAAGGGTCAGTTGGGCACCGTCTGTGAGTAAGAAGAGCAACTTCACGCAATTCATTCCGCCAGAAATTTGGAAATGGTATGATGCACTGCTTGACATTCCGGCTGGAAGCTCCAATACGAACATTTCAGAGGACGGTGCAGAGGTTTCGGAAAGTGTTGGACGAGTCTTACGGTGATTACGAAGGTGTTTGAAGTGATCACTAGTGATGGCGATGTTATGCCTGCATTAATCTTCCGAGAGGGCCTCAGACTGAACATGGAGGCCTACATTGAGTGCCTAGAGGAGGTTGTGCTGCCCTGGATCAAGAGAGTGGCTGCTGAAGGACCCTATCTCTGGTAACAGGACACTGCGCCATGTCACACAAGCAGGAGAACCAAACCATCGGTTCCCGTATGATCACCAAAGTTAAGCAATGTCGAGTCTTGTCAGTACCTAGATGGGTGATCATTTAAGTGCTGTAAGCTTGGATGTGCCTGTAGTGTAATGTCTAATGGCTCGGAATTTTTAATCGGAGGCCTGAGTTACAGTTCCTATCGTGTTCATTATATTCACTTATACGCAAATACAATTGGGAAAAAGGCATGAATCCAACTCTTCTCCTTCCTGCTATGGGTTAATTAGTAATATTTTATCATTAACTATTATTATCCCCCTGGAAAATTATTACAATCTAAGAAAATATTTTCTGGCTTTAAATAACCTGCAAAGAGTTGATAAGCTGCAAATAACGAATCAATCAATAGGGTTTAACATGATATCGAGGAAAATATTATTTATTCCTGTTTCCGAAATAAATTCGATTGGATATTCGATGTAGTTTATGCTTTATCATGTGAAGGCCATAAAGTAGTCGTGGAAATAAATTTATGATTATGACATCAGAAAATTCAGAACATAGGAAAAGCATAAAATTTCCACGGATTTCTACTGGTATTGCTGGTACATTGAAATTTCTCTTTCGGCCTCGGCAGTCCATCCTAGTCTCGATAGGAAGTCTCGATAGAAATAATACGTGATTTGAAATGTGCCCAATTTGTCAATATTGTGCATTGTGTGTGAAAAAAAAAAGACGCAATTTTAAATTCGCGAAGAGCGAGCAAAGTTTATCGGACAACAAACAAAATCTCTCCGCTATTTGCGCAACGAGTTCTAACAACTCAACATCACAATCAAGTGTGAATTCGATAGGTGAGTGTTACGCGTTGCTCATAGCGTGAGTCAATGTCGGAATGAAGGGATGGACACTTCTGCCTTCTGATCGCTTCTTTTCTATCAGAAAGTGGCTAATCTTCAGCAACTGACAACGATTTGTGAACGCTGAAGCCGCCATCTCTTTCATCGAACGGGAAGAAAGCGCCGATCCCTTCAAACCGCTCAAGGCTCGTTAAGAAGCAAGCACAAATGTAATGTTTTCTCATGATCTGCACTCATTGACACTTGAGACTGACATTTTCATGACCAGGAATCTTTCTCGACATTAAGTTCACAAGTGAATGGAGTTATTTTTGTTATATTATGTATTGTAGTTTTAAATTAAAGAAGCCCTACAATAATAATCAATAGGATCAATGAATATTTCACATTTAATACATAATAATCGAATATAGCGAAGGCAACTCAAAAAAAAAAAATTAATAATAAAAAGATAAATTAAAATACAACAATCAAGTAAATCTTGTTGAACACCTAATTCGTGAGATTTAATTTCAAGTATCCCTTATCTTTTAGGAACAATCATCATTATCATTATCATCATCATCATGCTTGATGACATGTTCTGCTTGTCGGGACGCTGCGCAGCCAATCACTTTTCTCCATATATATGTGTTATATTCAGAGAGATATTCATATAGATAGAGCTATTCATTTATGCGCAGCACTTCTTGAGCAAATTGATCTGGCGCAGTCCATTCCTCTCCGGGTCAAACCACACACGATATACATCAAGAAATACTAGTTTTGATCACGGACAAACGCCAGTGATTTGATGAGTAATATTGCTCCCTGGTCGCTCAACCTCTAGAAAGCTCTCCACGCAGTGATATCATGTCGTCACCGCACTGAATGGGTAGACTAAGCTATGGTCGTTGACCCGAAAGTGTATAAATTTTAATCCCTCCGGAAACAATTAACTATGTATAATAAAGAAATTACAAATAAAATCTGTTGCTCCTACTTACAGATTCTTGAAAAAATTAAAGAAGAATCTGCAATATTATTGGTTCTGACCTGGCATCGCAGCTTCAATGCCTTCAATACAGCCATAACGTATCTTCCCTGTGCTTTTTCTCTAAATGTTTTCATGGCAATTTTTCTGATGATCTTTCTTCTAAAGTGCCTACTTTATTAATTTAAATGCTATTTTGACAAGATCTCATTATTTTACAGTTGGAAATGGCTAAATGTGATCGTAAGTTCTATGCTAAGAGTTTCTTCTCTCGCACTTTTTCCTTATGGAATTCATTTCCGACTTATTTCTTCCCACCTGATCTTCAAAGATTTAAATACAATGTCTATCGTTATCTTCCGTTTTTTTTTTTTCTTCATTCTTTTTCTTTGTCCTCTTTCCTTAATATTGGTTTTTCTTCTCATATTCTCTAACACTCAGTAACCCCTTGCGTTCTAGTAGCTTTATTGTTTTTTCTAAGGGAGAAATAAAAAACAAAAATCAGAGATAGACACGATAGAGGATTATAACATAAGGCAACATATTCGTCATAGCTTAATGCATCAATTCCAAAAAGTTGGTAATGATACAAAGGCATTTAAAAGATTTGTGCAGTGTATACGGATACAGTAAAGTCAGCTGTGTTTTAAAAGGTGATAGGGACATATTCGATAAACCTCCATCCTATCTAATTGAAGAACTTTTGAAATGAACTATCAGATGTGTCATGTACAACTGTTCATAAAGATCTCGAGTGAATTGGGAAAATATAAACAATTTAGTTTCATCGTGAGGTATCGCTTGAGGACCGAAAACAACGTTCCTCCATTTTTAGTAGGAATGGAAAACATTTATTTTTGAATCGCCTTGTTGCAGTAGATGAAAAATGGGTTTTGCATGAAAAAAAAATATCTATCCACGTAAATATTTGTTTTGTGCTCAGGGAAAAACTCATATTTCATTAAACATCGGATAAAAATTGTGCATTGCCATTTTAGATTGCAGTCGTTGAAAATGAAGATGCTTATGTTTTCGATAAATAAAAGGTTTAAATAACTATAACTTTTATATTTATATTCTTTCTGCCTGTTAACCTCGGGTTGTTGCTCTGAACATCTTGAAAGTATTTGAGAGAGTTTCGCATATCGGTCTTCTCCACAAGTTGAAATGCAACGATATTTCAGGACGAATTTGTGATCCAATTCAATCCTATCTAATCGAGAAATGAAAGTTATCGATAATGTCCAATCCTCTAGATCTTTTTGCACTAATGCAGGTGTCCCTCAGAGCTGGTTCTACTTTGTTTTTAATTTTCATTAACGACCTTCCTGTTGGCATCAACTATGATGATGACAGAACCTTTTACTCCTGTATCGATAATAACCTGATCAGTTCGATAAAGTCAAATTGGCATCTGATCTAAAAAATGACCTCCAGTTTGTTGTTGACAGGGGCAAAGAGTGACTTGTTAATTTTAACGCTTGCAAAACGAAAATTCTCTCTATTAATCACATGAAAGGCCCCATCTTGCCTCTTCCCATCATCATGGCTGACGCTAACCCCCATGAGAGTGACTCGTTGCGTCTTCTCGGTCTAACATTCTCCGCTGGTATGAAGTTGAAACACTATATTGAAACCATTGTTACCATTGCTGCTAAAAAAAGTCGGCTCATTGTATCGTTATAGACAATCTTTATCCAGAATCTATCTTACATATTTATAAGTCTACCATTCGTCCAAGCTCTGAATATTGCTGCCACATTTGCTCCGGTGCTCACGTTGTATATTTAGAGATTCTTGATAAAATTCAAAGTATCAGCTATATTATTCGTCCTGACCTGGCCTCTCGGCTTCAGTCCCCTTCCCACCGCCGTAATGTAGCTTGTTTGTACCTTTTGTATAAATACTTTCATCGTAATTATTCGGATTAACTTTTTGCTATGATATCTAGACTATTAACTTAAGCACAGTACTAAATTAGAGGCAACGTCTTATTAGTTCACAGTTGAAATGGTTGGATGTAACCGTAAGTTCTTGCACTTTTCCTTTGTAGAATTCTCTTTAGGCTCCATGCTTTAAATTTGATCTTAAATGCAATATCAATCGCTATTTAATGTCTAAATAAGTTTTGTATTAGTCTTCCATTCTTGTCACTCCCTAATGTTTCTCTTTGTTTTCTTGTTCTTTCTCATTCAGTAACTGATTGTGTTTTAGTGACTTCACTGCCTGGATGATATGATTAAAAAAACCCTAACACGTTTTCAAACACTCTTAGTAAAGTAAATAAACAATTTTCTATAGTCAGTCGAACAGAAAGCAAGCGGAGATTCTACCATTCAGCATAAGTAGTTTATCTAAAATAATTGCTGTCATCTTAAGTGATGCAATATGGCCATCACCGTCAATAAAATGAAATCCATAATCATTTTTTTCAGTCATTTCGACTGACGTGCATTTAATTATTCAGTAGGTATCATTTTCTATTTTCCCTCTGTATTTCGAGAATTCTTCAGAAATTTAGAATCGAGTTGGAATCATTTTTTTTCAAGTTAAGACCGGTTGGAATTTTCTTACTTGGAAAAATCTGTATCTGCTCGAAATGTCTCTTATCAGTGTCTTCAAATTTACATTAAACTTATTTCATTTTAAATTTATATTAAACTTGTGAAAAGATCAACATAATGTTTGCCCAAACACTCTAAAATGGAAAGCTCTGCAGTTGATCATCAGGAATAAGCTATCAGGTCCTCCCATAAGTTCTGTCCGAATTTTAACTTTTTGTTAAAATGAACGAAATTTAAAGAGTATTTTATAATGTCTAATGGAGCTGAACATTATTTTTATGTTTAGATGCATTTAAACTGATCAAATTTTATTTCAGAGAACAATAAAATTAAATTTTGTTTGATTAAAAACCTGCTAACATGGAAGTACCCAGGAATCATTTGTGGCACATAATGCTTTATGAGTTCAAGAAAGGAAACTCAGCAGCCAAAGCGGCTAGAAACATTCACTCAGTTTATGTAGAGGAATGTGTGAATGAAAGAACTTGCAGAAGATGGTTTGCAAAATTCAGAGGTGGAAATTTCACGCTTGAACATGAAGATCGTACCGGACCTCCAGTTGAGTTTGATGAAAAGCTTCTTGAAGCAGCCCTTGAAGAAAATCCTGCTTTATCAGTTGAGGAATTGGCAGTAGTTCTCAGTTCAAACCATACAACTGTTCATCGTCATCTTCAACAACTTGGAAAAGTTCCTAAACTAGGAAAATGGGTACTTCAGGAATTGTCTGAAAACAACCTCAAATCCCAAGTTGACATCTGCTCTTCTCTCCATTCTCGCCAACTTGTTTCACCTTTTTCGGATAGACTTGTGACTGGCGATGAAAAATGAATCTTTTATCGAAATGTTAAGTGTCGTAGACAGTGGCTTGGTAAAGGGGGAGGACCCCAGTCACAACCGAGAAGGGAACTTCATGGGCAAAAGTTTCTTCTTTCAATCTGGTGGGATCGCCAAGGAATAATCCACTTTGAATTCTTACCACCTAATGCAACAATTAATGATCAAATATACTGTCAGCAATTAGAGCGTTTGAACCAAGCTTTGAGGAAAAAAAGACCTGCTCTAGTGAATCGAAAAGAGGTGATGTTTCATCAGGACAATGTGCGACCCCACACAGCAAGAATCACGTCACAAAAGATCGAAGAACTTGGTTGGGAGAAAATTCCTCATCCACCTTATTCTCCTGATCTTGCTCGTTCAGACTACCATTTGTTGCGTAGCTTACATAATCACTTGGAAGAAACAGCTTTTGTAACACGGGAAGAGGTTGAAACTGACATTTGTGAGTTCTTCGAATCAAAGCCAAAAGAATTTTACAGTAATGGAATTAGTAAGCTTGTTAATAGGTGGAAGGAAGTCATAGATAATCAGGGAAAATACATTGTTGATTGAATCTGTAATTAAATGTAACATTTGGTCACTTGTTTTCTTTATTCAAAATTCGGACAGAACTTATGGGATGACCTGATAGATATTAAATGGCTTTCCTTAAATATACATTAAGGTGTCCAACGATTTTTCATCCGATTGAATTTTGTGGATCCTGTGAAGGAGGACCTTCCTTTTTTAGGATAGTTGTCTCAGTGACATGTAGGAAAAGAGTGCGCAGCTTAGGAAGGCAAAGATTTCTTAAAATCAGTATGGTCAACCCAACTTTTTTACTTGAAGCCTGTGTCAGTTCAAGAGAGTTACGAAAATAATTTAAGTTCTGAACAGATTCTGAAGACTCCAGAACTGTTGCAAAATGTTGAGGTTATTGTTTTAATGACTAGTTCTTTGGTTTTAAAAGACCTCGCTCCAGGTACTGCAGCTTTAAGTCTACACTTTTAAAACACTTTTACATTTAAGACACTTTTTAAACATTTTTTTTACATTTAAAATATATTTTACGTTTAAAACAGCAAAAATAAAAAATAAGAATAAGCTTTTTAGAAGTTTTGTTTAAATATATTTTGGAGGTTGCAGTACAACCAAATCAGAAAAACCTCAACAATAAAACGGACAAATCAAACAATAAGAATAACAGTTACCCAGGTTATACCGAATTACCATTTTAACTAAATGTTTTTATTTGTCTACAATACAGATAATTCAAAGCTTCTATTAATTGATCCATCGATGTCATGAGATTTCTATCAGTTGCGAACTCGAAATACTTTTGTAGTTAAACGTAAATTCAATCTCATATCATTTACTTGATATTGGTTCATTTTCCTAAAAATATGAAATCGGAACAAATTCAGTATCTCATTACATATTGCTTGAAATTATTTCATTTTGCTAGAAATTGGTTTATTTTCTTAAAAACATGTAATTCAATACGTTGCTCGAAATCACTTAACTTTGGTAGAAATTGGTTCACTTAGCTTGTAATATCATAGATTCGTAACAAATTCAGTATTTCATTACACGTTGTTCAAAATTATTTCATTTTCTTAAAAATTGTTTCAGTTGGCTATAAATATGTAACTGTAACAAATTTAATAAATCATTGCATGTTGCTTGAAATTACTTAATTTTGCTAGAAGTTGGTTCATTTTGCTGGAAATATCATGAACAAAAAATTTTTCTTTTCCCGTGTGAGAAACGAATCCCTCGTCGCCAATGTTGTAGAGTAGTTTTCACAGTGAAGACTTGTATTTCAATAAGTCGTCCTAAATTAGGTTCGACGTACAAAACGTTAGGAACTTGAAATAAGAGTTAATGACGCAGCAATCTAGTTGTGATGGTTGATACTTCAATGTCCGACATCGACTAACTCGCTTAACACCACTGAGCCCAACTGGCGACCGCTACTACTACTTATTATCTGTGGGAGAGTCTATTACAATAGAATAGGTATTATGGTATAACATATCATAAAATCATAATAAATTAAATACTGCATCCCATTTTGTCAGAAATGCTTAATTTCGTAGAAATGGCATTCTTTGCTCTTTGATGGTTCATGATGGCCTCGGATGATCTCCAAAGTCAGTCACCACTGAATATCTTTCGAATTTTCATATCAATATAGAAAACTCAACATCGCAGTCCATTTTACTTGTTGGTTAGGAATATCATGCTGTGTGCTGTGCTGGGCTCTGGTGATCTCGAATGATCCCCGAGACCAATTTTATGTCTTTTGATTATCTATTTAAAAGAATCACTGAGCTTCTGCGGTTTCCTGTTTTGCCATTTGAGAGAGAGAGAGAGAGAGAGAGAAAGACTTTGGCATATTGATGTAGATGTTTACATGCAACTGAGAACAAAGATACGACTCTATGATGTGAGAGGGATGCACCTTGCAGTGAGTATCATCTCTTCGGTACATCACACAGATACTCTGATTTTCAGAAACTTTGACTGGTCTAAACGTAAACACCCTGTGGAACAGACTCCTGCATGGATGCTTCCCTGAACACATCAATCTTGGCCTCTTCACGTCAAGGGTTAATCGTTATTTATCCTCATAATCCTTACTTGTACCACCTCATTTTTCATTCATACCACACACCTAATTTATCATGACTACCTTCTACCCTGAGTATCTCTCGAGCCTTGTAGTGGGTGACCTTTGGCACTACCGAATAACAAACACGGGGGTTTTTACCAAATAAATAACACCACATCACTTCCCACAAGAGGAACAAGTTAAATAGGTAGGACATGTAAGTAGAAGAGAAGGAATGTTCCAGATGCTTACTTACCACACTATCTTAAACAAAAGGATGAGAAAGAAAGTCCCATCAGTATAAGAAAGCGAGATAATAATGGACTTAAGAACCTTATCTTCCTGAAAAACTGTTTTAAAATTTTATAAACTTAAATCGACAGTAACGCTCTTCGTTTAAAAATGCTTATTTTTTTCTGTATAGAAACGGCTAGTCAGCTATTACCATAAGCTTTAGTCTAAAATACAATACTTCAATTTTTTTTTTTTTTTTTACAGTTACTACGCTAGTCATTATTAGTGTTCAGAGGCACGCTTTAGCAAGCGTCTAGTCCTGAAATCTTGAGGTACAAGGAAAATGATTCATTTGAATAAATGCTGGTACTGTTCACTCGCTAAGAGTTATTAATTTCCCCGAAAAGCTTTGCACTCAGTGTGTACGTAACCTTCAACATAATGATTCGTTTAGCAAGATGGCTCTCTTCATAGTCAGATACTTGTACAAGAGGTCACCATCTTTCATCTCATCTTCGTCGGTTATTTAGAGGCGAGAATCAGGTTATGTATTTCTTTAAATCAACTAACAGGAAAACTACGGAAAGTGACACACTGTAGCCTGTGTTTAAAGATGCTGGTTTCAGAAGCAATCTTTCCAAATATTCACACTATTCTGAAAATAATCACTCTACTAGAAAAAAAATAGCCAACGAGTTACGGCTTCGACACGGTGAATCTACTTCAGGGCGTTTAGTTATTTAAATATAACTTCGTGTACTTCGTAGGCTACACGTATGTAGTACCCAATGAGGATCGACCATATTACTCAGAAGACTGTGCGGGTAACATAAAGGCTATCGGAGCGAAAAGATGTTCAAAAAACTGCCTTGTCTGCTGCATTCATTTTCGTACGAATACTCTTGGGAAGGTACAAAGCAATTTTTTCTCCTCCTAGCTCTTTGGTTAAAAAATAGGTTAGACTGATCCGTCTGGCGTTCGGTAGTAACCAGAGAGAAGAAAAAAATCGGAATTCCAAACCGTGACAACGGGAAAATACTCCACATTTTCCCCCAAGACAGCATTACAATTCTCGGATGATAAAATGGAATGAAGTTGTGGAGAGCCATGATCAGATAAGTTCTGAGTGGAAAAATGATCTACAAGCAAGGTTAGCAATTATGACTGAAAAACAAAGTTTCTCTACCATAGTTTAGAGTGATACAAGGAGCATCTAATGAGTGTCGAACTTATTATTCAAATGTAATAACCTGAAAATCCAGCTTAGTAAATTTCATGCCGAATATGGGACATTCAATGAAGTTCGAATGTATTCATAACGTCTCCGAGACCAGTTTGATAAACATTACCCAAAGGCGAGGTTCCCTATATATTTTTTAACTTAGTTTTGCTCAAGACATCACATCTCATAAAGAATTGAAATCATTACTCACTAGTAATGACTGCAAGTTTAGTTTGGTTTATTTTGTTTTACGGCATATTAAACTAAATGGATTATTTAATACCACATTATCTTTAGGATAAGTTCGTGTGAATAGAATATGTATTGTTTGTAAGAACTCAGTTTGTAGCTAGGTTTCATTGCCGTATTTTTGTAAAGAGGGTTTGTGTCGAGAATCAAATGTATTACTGGTAATATTTTTTCTTTATACAAAAATGTATTTTTATACTTTCATGATGGTTTGATTCTAGTTTGGCGGTTAACTATTTTCCCATAGCTGGCACCCGAACAAGTGCTACCACCATGGATCAGGGTGCACCTGGAAACACCAGCAATTAATTCGTGGTTCTACGCTCCTCAAAACTTTCCGATCAGAAGCCTTTCTGCCGGATGTTGTTTATCGTCATACCCAGGACGCAGTGTCGGCAAGACCAATTTGTCGGCAAGTTCTACTTCTCAACCCAGATGACCTAATTATTTTTAACTGTAGCTTACATCTAGCAAAAGACAAGAATAATGGGCCCATCAGCGAGGAGCGAACAAACAGCACTAACAAAAATGTCCGTCCTACAAGAGTTTTGCGGGAGGCAGACGGACGGACAAATCGTTTAGATTACTTTAATGAGGCCACTTAATTCTGCTAGATAATCGACAACATGTTCTACATGCAGTCTGAACACAATCTACAACTGTTTGTTGCTGTAAACAGAAGTTAAACGCTCTTATTACATATTATCAAGTGTTTTTGAATCGTTCTTTTAGTTTTGAAGACACGGTGACATGTACTTGGAAGCACTGATCGCTTCGTGAATACTAAAGAAAGGAGCCTTGCCATCGTTGAAGTTTCCCGCCACTTGGTAATATTAAACAGTACGTTTGTTTAGCAATACACTGGCTTCTTAGAAAGGGGCAATTTTTGGGTCGGATTATTTATTTATTCATTTTTAAATAAATAGATGACATAGTTCTAAGCCTTGTTCATTGATGTGCATAAGTTTGTATGCTGTTTTTCTCGTCAAAGAACCTGTTAATGCAACTAAACCTTATAGTTTAGGGTCATTGGGTGAAAAGAGATTCAAAATGTATAAGACCTACAAAGCAGAAGTAATTACATTTATTTACAATTTATATAGTACCATTGATCGGACAACCGAACTCCTTCTTTGGGATGTTGCTGTTGTTACCGGAAAATTTAGGTCGATCATTTCTACGACTTTCTACAGATAAACAATCTTTCAAGTTTAATTTGTCCTTTCACAGAAATGAAATGTGATAAATACTTTTATTAAGCGTGGGGACCGACATATATTTACTTATTGGTTAGATGCAAAAATTGTTCATACCCAGCAACATATTGCCGCAGACGCCAGGGAATATCAAATAAGTATAATACATTAATGCAACAGTGAGGAATTACTCGGGTTTGGGTTTGTCAGGAACAAGAAATCCAGTTAGGAATAAATAGAAAGTTTTCTTGTTTGCGGCAAAATAGCCACAGGGAAAAAGTAGCTAATATGCCGAACACATCGGTTCGTTTCAACTACCGGAGGTACACAGACGATATCATTAACTAGTGCTCGTTCAGTGTTGCGGATTTAAAGCAAAGTAATTGTGAGTTCAATACCTGGCACGGATAGTATAGACTTAGACTCAGTGGGAAAAATGTGTGTAATAACTGAGCATTACAAAAATATACAGGATGAGTAATCTGTAGACAGGGCCAGCGCTAATTTCGTAAATTAAATAAAGGGTTCAGTTTGAAATTCTCTAATGGTTACCCGGATCAACAGAGAGCTGAAGAATGCAGGAGGGCACAGCAATCGAAACGTTGTGCGAATAACAATAAACATTAGGATATTAGTACGAATGTAAATGATGATAACTATTAATCCGAAACATTAAAACGAAAATTGGGAAACTCTAATTTATTCTCTGGAATTATTTGATTTTGAGTTCTCTGTTTAACGGCATATCAATTACTTATGGGTCATTTAATGCCGTAATTTAAGATTTTTGGGAGCATTGATGTATTAAAAATATGATATATATTATTCTGCTTTCACAATTAGTAGAGGCGGTGATAGGTATGTTTTATGTTCTAGATTTTTTTAAGTTTGATTTAAGATACTGTCGGATATTATATGGATTAATGTCATGAAAAAGTTCTCCCATGTCGGTTATTTGATTTTGTTTTGATAATTCATGCCAAAATCTAAATATTTTGAACGCAATTGTATGTCTTCAACTACAGATAAAATGTATTGTTCATTTTACTATAAATGTATTGTTGGTCCTTTTTTTACATACAAATATTTTACTATTGTATTTTAAGCTTTCATAGTGTATTTTGGGGGAGTGTTCACTATTTGCCCATAACTGAGACCCTAACAGGTGCTGGTTACCATAGTCGTGACGGACCGGGAAACAATAATAATTAAGAGGTGGTTTTACACTCCTCAAAACCTCTAATCTCCTGATCAGAGCCCTTGCTGCCAGATGTAGTTTATCGTCATGCCCAGGAATCTCTGAAATGCACCCACATCTCATTCCTTGCTTAGAAAAGAAAACTACATTGTACTGAAATTTATACTCCCCTGACATTCGCATTTAGCCAAGAAGGATATGCAATCTGCTTCGTTTAATGCTTCTTTCATTAGGCCTGTCATTTCTGAAGAAGGTTGTAGAATAGAACTTCCGAAATGTGATTTTAACACTTCCAACAAAAGAAAAAAAGTTTTAAATGCTAATGAATCTTCTCAAAGACATAGACAATAAGAATTGTAGGATTTACAAACATTAATATTTGTAGATAATTATTAATAGCACTGATTTTAAGTGGAATGAAAAGAGGGCGCTGAAAAGTTATTGGTCCGATTAAATGTAGTAGGTGTCTCCCCGCAGTTCTTTCACGAATAGATTTTGCACTCAACCTTAAGAGAAAATAGGCACAGTGTTGACCTGAGAGCTGCCTCTCCAAACACCCATCCACCAACCCCAGAGAAAAGAATGCACGCATAGGTAAGTGCCGTGCAACAGGTACATAAACACCCATCCCATCGAAGAGGTAGTCTCTTACATATTGTCGACGAGAATGTGATGTTCGTGTTTCAGTTGAGGTGCCGGGGTCAGCTACACCCACATTGGTCAAGTGTAGTTGACAAATTTAGAAGTGTGTTTTTTTTTTTTTTTTTTTTTTTACTGTACAAGACCCGGGATCCACTCGAGATAGAAGGTTATATTAAGAGTCACTTTATGCGAATAGAAGAGGAAGACAACGGTTGACTCTAAACTTGAACAGGTGATCGGGGAAACATTCTCTTGGGAAACATCCTTTTGGGATTCTACTGAACAGTGCTTCGCAGGAAGTAGCTGTTCGATTGGAACTTGACTTCTCAACAATGGAATATGGAGGAAATGTGGATGGTTTGCTACTATGTAAGTGGCGTGGCGTGTTCTTGCTGTCAAAGTTTGAATTGAAGATTTGAGTTGGCGGCACCAGGGAATGTAGTTCGTCCGAGCACCTTGATGTAGTGATAAAGCACTGAGAGGTTTGCCACATCCCACCTGTGGGCAGAGGTTGAAGGGTGGAAATAATTTGTTACCAACAAGGACTTGGAGACGCTTTTGGACTCTATCAAGGCGGGAGCATAAGGTTTGGATAGTCCCCGCCCAAATATGACAGCACTACTCGTTTTGGGGCCTGATCTGGCTCTTGTAAAAGTAGAGAATAGCAGGAGGAGTCAGCTACTTGCTGGAGCGGTTTTATTGAGAAATTAACTTTGTTTCCACTTTCAAAAAATACATTTGAATTTGAAAACATATAAGTGGTATGGCGGGTCCTGGCTGTGAAGATTAGAAATGGCGAAACCAAAGAATTGTAGTTCGTCTGAGCACTTTCCATGGAAGTAGCAACAGAGCAGCGAGAGGCTTGTCACATCCCACTTGAATAACATGTAATGTTAAATACAGAAGAGATGAGCCCGAAATGCGATTTACATGTGGGGAACACTAGATTCAAGCAGGTGCGGAAGTTTAAATATCTGGGAAGCGTTCTGAAAGAGGGCGCTAAGTGCGACACTGAAATCCGCAGACATATTGGGTTGGCCATAGACGCATTCCAAATGCTGGAGAGATTATTTGAGACAGGAGGATTTCTTTGGCAATAAAGAAAAGAATACTGAGCTGTTACTTGACATCAGTCCTTCTTTACTGCAGCGAATGTTGAACAATTTCCTCAAAGATGAAGTAGAGACTCGAGGCGACGGAGATGTGGTTCTACAGAAGGATGCTAAGGATATTATAGACCGAGCGTGTGAGCAAAGACGAGGTCTTGGAGGCTTATACTTAACATCAGGAAGAGGCAGCTGAAGTTTCTGGGACACATAATGAGGCTTGCAGAGTAATCTGATACTCACGGGTCGAATAGAGGGAAAGAGAGACAAGGGGAAACAACACGTGACATACCTGGCAGGCTTAAGCAAGTGGATGACAGAACGTGTTCCGGGGTAGGAAGCATCGGGAAGGAACTTGTTAAGAGCTGCAAGGTATAGAGGGAGGTGGAGAGCCTTGATCGCCTACGTCGTGAAAGGACATGACACATAAAAAGAAAGAAAGAATTAAAGAAAACAACTTATTAAATTTAGAGAACTAATTCGGGCCAATAATTTTTTAACAAAAGTCTATTTCAGTTTTCTCCATATTCTGAGTATTATGACAGGTCATCTCATAAGTAATGTCCGAATTTATGACCATAATAAAACCGTATTTAAGTAGAATTTATTTATTCACACGGGTTCCCCTATCATCAATATCTTCCTTCTGGGTTCATAATACTGTTTTTGTAGAAGTTATTTGGTTTGGAGGAAAAGCATGTGGATGTTTCTGTAAACACCGGAAAGGATGCTAATCAGATTAAGCAAGATCTGGAGAATTAAGAGGGTGTGGAATTATTTTTTACTTAGTTGAGATCTTCAAACTTTTCAGATAAGATCTTTGTTATATAGAGCTATGGATTATCATGATGGAACGCCACACCTTTGCAATGTAGCAAACCAGCTTTACCTTTCGAACCATTGTTTAAACGCTCAAAATGCTGACAATAGGTATGCCGATAAACTACATCCAGCAACAAGGCCTCTGCTCAGGAAATTGGTAGTTTTTGAGGAGTGTGGAACGACTTTTTCTTTGTTGCTGTTCCAAGGTCAACCCCGGGGTGATAGCACCTGTTAGGGTCCCAGCTATAGACAAATAGGGAACCCCCAAACAAAATATTATGAAAGTGTAAAGATGTATACTTCTACACTTGTATAGTAAGATTGTAATAGTCACAATACTGTTTATAGAAAAAAATGACCAACAATACATTTTATCTGTAGTTGAAGACATACAACTACGTTCAAAATATATTTATTTGAAGCCATAAAATCGTGTACAAAACTACAACATAAAACACACGACAATGCCTCTAGTAATTATGTCCATACAAACATATATATGAACAAAAGTTGAGTATTATCTACCATGTATTCAACTGTGAAAGCAGAATAACATATATATTAATTACTTCAAAACTCCCAAGAAAATACAATTTAGGCATTAAATGGCCCATAAGGAGTTGATATGCCGTTAAACAAACAAATCAGTCAATCAATCAGATAATAGGTACTTGTTGTGAGAGTAACATACACTAGTAGCCATCAAAGAACACGGAATGCCGAGAAGGGCAAATGACTACTCTTACATTTTGATCAGCTTCTATCAACCCATCTTTTAAGTTTAGGCAGCTTTTCACAGTGTTGATTTCTTTCTTGATGTATTTGTTTATAACCTTATCTTCTTTTAGTGATGGAATATGATTAATTCGTGGCACTGCGCGTAATGTAGTTTCAAAGGTTGAATGGTGACAAAAATTTGGTCCAAGGAGGAAAAAGATATTATTTTATTTAAAATAAATGGTTCTAATTACATCGCTCAGAGAGGTCGTGTAAAATGCGAATTACTCGATTTGAGAGAGAAGGGAACTTGCCGGAATCCTTGAAAAAAGGCGTTGTGTGTGTCAGTCGCCGCTAAAAGGAAGATTGAATACGCCTTGCATCTCGGAGATTCAGTGGTGCCGACCACAATCAGTCAAAGTTCGGAAACCATTCTTCCCTATCAAGATTTCTTGCACATTTAACCATAAATATGGTCCCCTGTCAATCTTATTTTCCCAACTGTTCATTTCCATTTAGGAATATTATATTTTATTTTATGTTTTATATACACAGTAAGTCTCCTTGTTACGACTATACCGACCTACAACGATTCGTAGTTACAATTTAATCTCCGTCAATCTTGTTTCGACGTGTTTCGTTTGCCTCGTACATACAACAATATACATACTCATGTTCTTTACCACTGACCTTTGTTTGCTGTGTTTTATGCGCCTTAAACCTGTTTCATGAATCTTAGAACATGGACATATGTATGTACATATTGAGTTTCCCTGTAAGAGATAAGGACATTTTCTTGTTAAACGATAAGTTGGTGAATTCCCGATAAAACAAAAAGAAAAACAAACGTGAACTTGTTTTTCTTTCATCTCCACATTTGCTGCTGCCATCGAATACTGCAAGAGAGACAAAATCATTCGCTACATCATCTCGTCTACCCAGGTCCAATGACATCACTAGCAATAAATATACAAGCAGCTTAAAACAATATCATTTCATTATATATATTATATTTATATGCTCCATGTGTTTTTTAGCTCTAATTATGTTAACATATGTCATAGAA
The DNA here is from genome assembly GCA_903632075.3 of Acanthosepion pharaonis. Lineage (NCBI taxonomy): Eukaryota > Metazoa > Mollusca > Cephalopoda > Sepiida > Sepiidae > Acanthosepion > Acanthosepion pharaonis. The sequence goes on along the minus strand of CAHIKZ030001535.1, from coordinate 2,545,044 downwards.
ATGTGTTGTTATGCCTTAAATTATTACTTTACTATTGCGATAGCATAAGTGATTGACGTAAGTGCTTATTCACGGAAAATCGCTTGTACGTTCGAGGACCCCCTGCGTATTTATTAATCATATTATAATAAACCACGTTTACACTTGTTATCAAGTGCCCCTTTATTTTCTTTATTTTAAAAAATCGTCACTATATGTCTGTCAGTTATTGCATGCGACCGGACGTGAGAAATTCGACTTCCCATTGTCAATTCTCTCTTTTAGCGGATCTGTCAACACAGCATGAGTGCCGAAAGCGTAGACAGGGAGAATACTGTGGAGCTAGCCGGTGTGTGTGTGTGTGTGTGTGTGTGTGTGTGTGTGTGTGTGTGTGTGTGTGAGAGAGAGAGAGAAAGAGAGAGAAATCCCATCATATATATATATATTCACAATTTCTTTCTCCCGGCAAATTGAACATTGATATTTTTCAAAACGGATAAATAGTTAAAAAGCTCTTCTGTGTCCCCTTTAAGGGAAAAATGAAAAAAAAAATCTTATTAGGATAGCAGTGACCCTTACTTGTTAGTATTTGTCTCTCCAAAAGGTAATCGTTTCAATATTTTCCCTCTTTAAATTGATGCTCATTAAATAAAAGATATATAAAATAGAAGAAAAAAAAATGAAGTCAACTTTGGTTCACAGTACCCTTCCCTGCCTCCGTCACCTGTGCTACTCTTTATCTTACGATCCCCTACTCACACTTGAACACCCCCTCTTCTTTCTCGGCTTTCCTTAAACAGTGAAAAACGAAACCTTTTTTTCTTTTTCTTTTTTTCTATCAAGATTGAAGTCACCATTGACTCGCCCGTTCACCTATAACCACAGAACATCCTGCATTGGTGAATTTGATAGTTTCATGAATATACTTGGAAATAATATCAACACACGCTCCCTGTCTCTCCGTTTAGACAGACACACAAACACACACACATACATATTTAAAGCAAATGATATTAAAAACGACATAAATTTTGTGTGGAGTAATTTTAATGCTTAGTTTCTCCAAATTATGAATAATCATTTTCAGACGAGGAGGAATTTCCGTCAGAAATTGCCCAAAGTTCATTTCGGAAGAAAAGTTTAACTACATTTATGAGCTAAGAAAATCAAAAGTTTGGATATATATATATATATATATATATATATATATATATATATATATATATATATATATATATATATATATATATATATATATATAGTCAATTACTGGTACATCCTGACGAGTACACAGAGTGATTACTGGAAGGCACGCCTACAATTTTGTACATATTTTGTCAGAGATACAATTTCTCAAAGGACATTTAAATTGATATTCATTTACAGAAAAAACTCACAACTATCAATGACATTAATGTTTTTGTCTTAGCAATTTTCCCTGAAAAAAAACTCATATATAACGTGAACACCTTATATATATATATATATATATATATATATATATATATATATATATATATATATATATATATATATATATATATATATCAGTAATCTAAAAACACTAGCAAAAAATATTCTCCGTAATCTAACGTCATATTGAATTTTAAAAATGTTGGCTTTAAATTTACATTCGTTATCTCCCTTATTTGCTGATAATGTCGTGTATGGACATCTGTATCTACAAAAACCGGCACTTTTATACACATACAAAAGAAAATTCAAAATTATTTTTAAAATATTGGTGTTTGAACATTCCTACTAAACGTTTCCATTTATGATTAGTAAATATAGTTTTTACTTCATAATAACATTATCTAAAAGGGTGAAATTAATACAGAATTTTGAAAGATTTAAAACTTAATTTATTAACTTAAATTATTCTAATTAAAATTTAAAAATGGAAACAATTCTTTTTCATTATTCATCAAAATTTGTTTTTCTTAAGACAATATTGTCCTTAATATATCTTAGTTTTAAAATTAATCTAATTAAATAATGCCGTAGTTTTATTGCACTTTTATGTTACAATTCGGAGCAAATTTTCGGTAAAAAAAAATTATGATTTAAATCCTCCAAGGTGTCCTGCTTTTAACTAATATAATGATGAAATGGGTAAATTTAATTTCTTGCAATTTCATAAAATTAAATATGTGGGATTAACAGATGCAAAAATAATATTTTTAAAAAGATTTTCCCAAAAAAATTCTGAAATCATTTCATTCATTTGTAAATAAGTCCTGAAAATGTTATTAACATCCGACAATTATTTGATTTTTGCAAGAATATTCAAATCAATGTGTTCTTATCACACAAGACTCTAAATTTCGTATACCAATTTCTGCCCCCCCCCCTCCACCGCTGACGCAAGAAAAAAAGGAGTTTTAACCAAAATTTCGAATTTGCTAGAAAGTATTAAAAAGTTGATAAAATAATTAAAATTACTTTGTTACTTCCTCTTAATAATAACATAAACATTTTGACGATAAAACCTTGTTTTGTCAAGTTTGGGGCCTTTTAAAATCTTTTTAGCAGCAAATTTCTGGAGGTACCGATATTAGAGATTAGCGGATATCATTAGTTGATGATTTTAACCTTTCTCTAAACGATACCTGCATCATTTAGTAAAAATAATTACTAAGAGCTAAAGTGTATAGGAAGTTGTAGAGGGCCATAATTGCCAATGTCCTGGGGGATACAAGGCATAAAAAGAGCTTGTAAACATGAAAAACTATTCTTAATGAATAAAGTAAACAGAAAACTACTTTCTAATTAGTTTTCGATCAGTTCCATTGCCTGTTCTACTTAAAGAAATCCGCTATATTGATTGATTGTTTGATTTTAGGACCGTACCTACGATTCAAGGAATTCATTCTCCTTAAGGAATCATGATTTCTTAATTTGTCTGAAATGTCTGGACCCAAGTGTGGTTAATGGAAACATCTGTTTTCTTCGCCCTCTTATCTAATAACTTGAGCTAATTCATCCTACACATGTAAATACTTAACTCGGAACACATGCAAAGAATTATTGAAAATGTTACGTGCCAAATTGGTGGAAAATTACAGTTTATTCTTAACATAAAGACGCGTTGCTATTGAATGGTTTCAAGTGGTGTGTGTGGAGTAATAATGTTCGGTTGTTTAAAATTAATTCTTAAACCCTTAAGGTGGGGGGGGAATGTTGCAACAATATGCAAGCCAAACAAGAATATTTATTTTTTAACATTCATTTTGTTTCATGGTTATTTTTCGCTTTAATTGCATACAAAAACTATAGATATGAAGACTAATTTCGATTATTTTGTTTTAAATCATTTCACCCCAAGAAAGGCAATATAGTCAATAAGATGTAAGAGGTTACTGAGGGTTAGAGAATATGAGAAAAACATTATTAATGAGAGAGAACAATAAAAGGAATTAAGAAGACAGAAGGTAACGATTTATATTAATATTTAATCAAAAAAGATCAAAGTTGACTGGAAATCAAGACGCCGGAAGAGCATTCCATAAGCAAGAAGGACGAGATAAAGAAATGTTGCTATGAAAGTAACGGTAATATTTAGTCATTTCGAATGGAAACAGATGGAATCTTACTGTCAATCTTACGTTTAAATTCGTAAATTCAAGATACCATAGAGGATTCTAATATTTGTTTTGATAATATAAAATGTGGCACAAGACAAAAAAGGCATATATCATCCAATTTTTGGAATATTGGGAAATATATGTTAAAATGAGACACCAGTACTACTTTTATCTTTGCGACATTTAGACTACAATTTATCAATCGCACATTGTGTGTGTGTATATGTATATATGTACGCATATATATATATATATATATATATATATATATATATATAGATAGATAGATAGATAGATAGATAGATAGATAGATAGATAAAGGGGTGTGTACAAATATGTTTTCAAACTGACATCCTGATGTTCAAACTCATTGTTGTCCAAACTCCCCGAACTTTTAGATAGCACTGTACAAACACCCCGCCACACGTACACACACGCGCGCGCGCATACATACGTGTATATATATATATATATATATATATATATTTTCGACGATATTGCCGGCAACTACGTGAGAAAATGCCGATATATATATATATATATATATATATATATATATATATATATATATATATATATACCTTGTTTTATGTTCCAAAAGTGAAAGAATTAGTATTAATAGTAAAATGCTATTTATGTGTTAATGAGAGAGACCTGTTCGTTTTTTGCAAATTCGCTGTGGTGTATGCATTGTGCAAATCGCAAGTACACATGCAAGTAAACTCTCAAATTGTGTGTAGAATAATGTCGTTTATTTTGCCTCTCCACTTATCGCGCTTTTTTGCGGCCTGAAAATGGCGCCATTCTTCCGCATATTAAAATTACAACACTCAATAAGTAGAAGGGCGTTTTTTTAACGCACTGCCGTTGAGAAAGAGAAGAATCGCTGATAACCATCTTCATGCAAGTACAAGTTATGAACTACAGACCTTCTTTTCACGCAGAATATTTAAAAGTTGGTTGTCAGATCTAGAGAGGGGGCGGAAAGCAGCAAGAGACGAACGAACGATACTCACGTGTTAAAAAGCACGCTCACAATAACGGACTTAATTTACAGATACATAGAGGGTTCATTAATATATATATATATATATATATATATATATATATATATATATATATATATATATATATGTATGTATATGATGTATAGAGAAAAATAAAACATCTATAAAAACATGATATCTAAGGTTTTAAATGAATTTTTAAAATTGAAAAATCATTATTGAAGCTTTTATTTTAGTTTTAATTTCAAGCTAACGAATTAAATTTAATATTTCCAATATGCAAAATATTGTAATTGAAAAACTAAATTAAATTGAGCGGAAGTAACTTTTTTTTTCTAAAATAGCTGATTAGCATATTCCATCGCAATACAATTTGCTACAAAAAACCAGTTTGAGAAACCTTCACGCAAAAAGTAAACGTATCTCTTCTCTTGTTAAATGTAATGGATGTATAAAATTCTAAATTCTCAAAGAGGTTGCTACATCATTGACAAATAGACACTTTCATCATTAGGAATGGGCAATATGGGTTTGTGCAAATATTTTAATAATATAATAAAACATAAAAGGTTTATTCTAAAGTCGGACATCATTTTCTAAACAAACTAATATCTATCTATAAAATAGATACTTCGATTGATATGAAGTGCATGAGTGAGACTGATACTTGGGAAAGTTATGAATCCTCTTCTTCTCCCCACAGCTATGTGCAAATAGCAGGAGAGAACGAGTTCTATAGCCTTGGAATGCAACTGGTCTACCGCAGAGAGAAATGGCAACCAACTGCGGGAAAGATATCTGCCTCGTCAGTCATGTATTGAAAGATGCATTATTGCCTACGCGTGCATCACGCATGGCACACAATTGACTGACACAACGCAGTGAGAGTATAATTATTTTTTTATTCATTTATTTCTTTATAGACGTGACAACAGCTTTAATCATATGAGAGACATGGTTCTTTAATGCAGTAATAGTGAATACTGTAGTTCAGTGCGACAATGCGTACGACTCAAACGCTACACCTTTCGACCTACATTGCAATGACTGTTCCTATGAGCAGATGTTCTATTCGGAGCGTATGGACGCGTTCATGTTCGACAATTTGTGTTGAGAAGGTCAACACAATATAAAAAATTGAGTCACGGATGCCAAGGGTAGTGTAATGCGTATTGCTGCGAAAATTTGGATCGATGGGCCAAGTGCAAATTCCAAGTTAGTTTTTGCGTCCACTTTCGTACTAAGACCCTAGGTAAAGGCATATCTCCATTTCTTCTCCCCAAAAACTAGGGCTTAAATATTAAGGTAGACTCAGAACTCTAACTTTGGATGGGAACCGTCCCGAGAAAAGGAAAACTCTAAATTCAAAATCTTGGCGAATTCAAAAGGAAACCAGCTTTCCTTAGAAGACATTGCAGTTAAAATATAATAAAAAAGGAACTGCGTCGAGTCATTATCACTTACCTCTTGAAAGGACATGGCATTAAAAAGAAATGAAAAAAAAAAAAAGCCATCTTGAGCAGCTAGTGCAGCGAACCTCCATCTCTTCATTAATGAACACAATTTTAGCAATTCCCACGCCCAGTATAAAAGCAAGGAAAATAAATAACTTTGACCTTAATAAATTCAACACAAATTGATTAGGGATGGAAATTCTAGTTTAAATGAAATACAAGATACTATTAAGAAAATTAACTTTAAATAATTTATATATGCGACTTGTTACTTTTACTTTCCGAATGTTAATGGTGTAATGGATAGCGACTTCAAATTCCAATTGGGTTCGTTACATTAACATACTTGTAAATACCCTTGGGAAATGCATGAATCCATCTCATTCTCCCCATCTATGGATTAAAATGTACTTGTAACTTGAAAAATCATTATCATTCTAAAGAACTGTTAATGCAATATCCACACACAAAAAAAGAGTTATGCTTACAATCAAAAATATGTTTAGGCTTTAAATAACCCACAAAGGGTTGATAAGCCGTAAAAAAACAACTCAATCACTTAGTCAATGCCGAATGCTATAATGCAAGAAGCATCGTAATGAACTGTTCTTGGTGTCGACTAGGCATCACATGATTCCACTTAACGTACTTGCTTCCTCTTGTTACTGTAATAAACAACTTCTGCTTATTTCAATTATAGCTCCCGACAATGACTTCGATCTGACTCCTCAAATCGAGAAAATACATCACTAAAACTTCGACAATTTTTACCATTTTGCTTTGTATGAAATTACATCACCATAGCAGTAAGGGTAGTCACTATTTAGTTATCCAATAGAACGTGCTTTATTTCAGTATCCGAAAACTTTATTTTAACATTTTTTTTTTGTTTTCTATGGGCCCGTGATATAAATATCGCTGGTTGGGAATATTCTATCGAACAGCAGATTAACAGAGAATGTTTGTGAAAAAAACATTGCTCGCTTTAGATGCATTTACTTATATCTTTTACAAGTAGACAGTCAACACCTAAGATCAAACAGCAGGACCGATAACCAATAATGTAGAATTTATTTGCAATATTTGTTTTGCTGATAACGTAGAACAGAAAAGAGTAATCAGGAGGACAGTAGATAGCGATTGACATTGCATTTAACCTTTTGTAAGTTAAAGTTGACTGCAATGCATGAAGCCGGAAGGGATTTCTACAAACGAGAAATGCGAGAAAAAAGTTAGCATTGAATTTATGGTTACATCTAGCCAGCTCAGCTGTAAATTGATGAGACGTCTACGCCAGTCTAGTACTACGCTTAAATTAAAAAAAGTTCAGGTGCCATAGCGAAGAGCTCATACGGACAATTGCCACGAATGCATTTATAAAAAAGACACAGAGAGGCATGATAGGGGTGATAGCATCAGTTAGGGCCCCTAATACTGGCAAATATTGAATCCCCAAACAAAAACAAAACACTATGAAAGTATGAAAATACATTTTTATAGTAAAAATACTAGCAATATATTTTTACATAAAAAATTACCAACAGCACATTTATAATAAAATTACAAACAATACATTTTATAGAAAAATGACCAACAATACATTCCACCTTTAGTTGAAGGCATGTAATTGAGTTCAAAATATATTTGGTAAAAGCTTTAAAACATTTGTTAAATCTTTAGATATTGGCATTAAATAACCCATAGATGTGCTGATATGCCGCTAAAGAAAATCAATCAACCAAATCGTCAGGAAGAGAGTCAACAGAAGAGGGTAGCCATGAATTCGAGAAGTCATATTGAAGCAAGTAGAGAAATTTAAATATCTGGGAAGTTTTATAACAGACGACAGAAAATGAAACACAGAAAATGAAACACAGAAATATGAAGGCGAATTGGAAAAAGGAAAGATGTCTTCCAAATGCTATGCAAAGTATTAAGAAGCAGGAAAAATATGATAGAACGTAAAAAATATTATCAGCAATAAAAATTTTGTCGGTATTAAATAACCTATTTATTTAATGCCGACAAAATATTTATTGCTGGTAATTTTTTTTCTTTTTTCAAAAATGCATTTCTGGTAATATTTTTTTCTTCAAAAATGCATTTCTGGTAATATTTTTTCTTCAAAAAATTACTGGTAATTACTTTTTTGAGAAAAAAAAAGTATTGCTGGTAATAATTTTTTTACAAAGTAGTTCTTGTATTAAAATCTATTTTTATACTTTCATAGTGTTTTGATCCTAGTTTGGGAGTTAATAATTTGCTCATAGCTGGGACGCTAATAGGTGCTACCACCCCTGGTCAGGATGGACCTGGGAACACCAGCAATTACGTTTTGGTTCCACGCTCCACAAAACCTCCTGATCAGAGGCCTTGCAGTCGGACATAGTTTATCGTCTTACTTAGGACGCGGATGTAGTTTATCGTCTTATCCAGGACGGAACAAAAACTAGATGTGAACAAACGTTACTTAACGCTAGAACAGATAGGAAATTATGGAAAGTCTTTATCACCTAAATACGGAAGCGACACGATGCTTAAATGACCATTTGTCTAATAATGTAATAATTTTGTCATAACTTATAGCCATTTGGATTAATATGATCGTCATAAGCGATCGGAAAAATTACGTATTTGTGTATATGTGTTTGCGTGTGTTTGTCTCTGTGTGTGTGTCGCTGTGTGTGTGTCTCTGTGTGTGTCCGTGTCTGCGTGTTTTGACAATTCTTGTCAAAAAGTAATAAAAAAATGTAAATTGCCAAAATTCTGAAAGCTGGAACTGTAATTAAAACCAAATTAGTATTGCTGTAAAGATTGTTGATAGCGTTGTCCAACAACTTTATAGATATACAATGTGAGAAAGAACTTCCCAACAAGAAGCCCAGTAAGACATGTATGCCTTAAGATAGGACTAACCTTTTTTATATTTTTAATGCGCGGACGAGCGGTTCAATTAAGGAGAAGAGACAAACGGAGGCATTTTACACATTTTCTCTCGTCTTCTACCCAATGAATATAACGCCAATGGCTTTCTTTCGTTTATTCTATTAATCCAGAATGCAGCAACTTCCTGTTGTCTGACTAGATAGCAGTCAGTGCCACAATCTAACTGGGGAGGGCGATTCTGTCGTGATTGCAGACAATGTTTTACCACCACTTGACCGCCGCCTTAGTTTACGTGATACACCGCAAGGCAATCCTGACACAAAGATAACGCTTTGGAGTTGACTAATTTTCAGCTAGAATTGATGACGACAATCTATTTATTCACTTCCAGCAAGCTGGTGGTCTTTTTCGTAGAAGTAAAAGGCACTTTTTATTTCATGTTCAAATCTTAAAAAAATGCTTTAATGTTGAAATTTTTATAACGGGGCAAGTTTCTGATAACTCCTGTGGTTTTTGAAATCTTACAGTGAATAAAACATCCATCTGCATACGGAGTCAAAATTACAAGTATTGTATTTGGTGTTTTTTCGTACCTCCCTCTGTTTGTATTTAATATCACAATATTATTAGTAAATGTTTTTCGTAACTATCCTAAACCTTGTTCTACCATCGACTTATAAATTCTATTTAGGTATCTGCACTGTTTTCATTTGTCCATTTTCCCTCAATATGTCCCGTGAGTACTAAATTTTTCAAGCCCTCTTTCTTCTTTTATGTGCCAGGAAATTTCATTTGTATCTTTCTGATGTTATGTATGTCCTTTTTGTTTCCATTTTCTCTAAAACTTCATTGTTGCTTACCTGTTCTGTGTATGGTATTCTCACCATCTTTCGTCATAAGTGAAGAATTTGTCGTGCATTCAATTGTGGGGTACTGACATTACGTAACAGTTCAATACTCCTTTCTTTGTACCCTATTTACATTGTTCAGACTGTTGGCCTCATTTTTATTGCCGTATTCACGACGTTTCGGATCACTCAATCACATGTCCCAGTGGATAAAGGCGTTCGTTGAATGATCTTAAAAGTGACTTAACCCAAAGAATTGTGAGTTTACTACCTGGCCACAGCAGAGGGAGAAAAAACTTGGAGAGTTGAATTACCAAGGGGAATTAACTAAAAATGAGATATCCAATGGCATGGCACGAGGAATTAGAACAATCTACTCTCGTGGACTAAACAAAAGTCTTGGTTCGAAATTACAGCTAATTCATATGAAGAAAGCTGGAGCGTACAACGGCCGTGAATTTGGCAATAAAGATGCGGACAATTGTCCGAACAAATAGTTACAATACATTATCTCAGAAATATAGACGGATTCTTTTTTGTTTCTTATTACTTTTCTCAGCGTACCCTATTAAAAACTTTCCATACTTATCAGTAATAGTTAAAATATAAGTATATATTATTATTATTATTATTATTATTATTATTATTATTATTATTATATAGGTTACCATATAGATTACTTATAAGATTAATGTTATCGATTGCTTAAGCTAAGTACAAAGGCTTACGTTAGTGTACCAGGTATATCAAGTAAGCATCTATGACCAAACAATAATTTATCGGTCATCTTTTGGGAAAAGCAAAAAGATGGGTCTATTATGCTATAAATTAAGGCTCTTTATTTAAATAATATGTCTCTTTATTCAAATTTATATGTCGTTCAAAAGGTTCTAACCCTCACCCAGAAAGAAGTGCCATAGTTAAACATTTTGTTGTGGCAACACACTACCACTTCTCATAAAACTAGAAAAACTAATTCATGTTCCTGCCTTAATTTCCTTGCAATTGAGGACCATACAAAGTTGAGAGGTGTAAATCTAAAAATGGCAAAACAGAGGCCCGAGTCATAATGTACTAAAAAAGAGAGGTATGGCACCCAAGGAAATCAATGAGGACATGGTACAGACAACTGCTGAGGACTTCTCTTCCTGTGCAACTGTGAAGAAGTGGGCTGCGGAATTAAAGCGGAGCAAGGACTGCATAGAAGATGACCGTCAGTCGGGTCTTTCAAAAACCTCAACTACTGATGAACAAGTTGATGCCATTCACAGTATGGTTTTAGATGACAGACGTCTTACTGTCCACCAAATAGCCAAGTCCATAGGCATTAGTTCTGGTTCACTTCCTACTACTAACTCGCTTCTAGGCTGACCCTGAGAATTACCAACAAAAATTCGTAATTCAAGATCAAGTGTGGGTTCACCACTTCGAGCCTGAATCAAAGATTCAAAGCAAGCAGTGGAAACACTCTGGTTCTCCACCCCGAAGTTCAAACAAGCAGCGTCTGTTGGCAAGGTGATAGATTCTCTTTTTTGGTATTCTGAAGGCGTACTCATAATAGACTACTTAGAAAGGGGAAAAACTATTAATGGACAGTACTATTCATCAGAATTAAGACAACTAAAGTTAGCAATTAAGTTGAAACCCCCTTGCTCCAAGTTGCAACCGCTGAATAAGCCAACTGTGGTTTAGTATTACTAACTCATGCCCCTTTATTCGCCATCATCAGCTCCATCTGACTTATTCCTGTACCCTAAACTCAAATCCCACCTGTGCGGTCGCCATTTTAGAAAAAATGATGAGTTCATATTTGCTGTGGAGGAGTCTCTGGAGGAGCAAGTCGCCACTTTCCTCCGTGAAGTGATTGCAATGTTTAATCATCGTTCGATCAAGATTATTTGATGACAAGGGGGACTATACTGAAAAATAGTGAAAAACTGCCTTGTTTCTCCAACTGCTTCTGGGTGAAGTTTAGAACCTTTTGAATGACCGTATCTTTATTTAAGCTGTTTGCACAATCTTTCAAATGTATTTTTATGTTGAATCAATATATATAAAATTGTAGCCTCTGTCTGTCTGTTTGTTTGTTACGAACTTTTCTCAGGGTTTTGAAGATAGACCACCATAACCATGTATATTCTGAAACTACATTACTCAGGGTACTTGGATGAGTATATATCATTTTGATCAAAGAGGGTACCCGTGCCCCCCCACACACACACTTATGTTTTTTTTTTCCTTTGATATCATTTAAATTTAAATTTGAACAAGGGAATGACTCCTAGGGTACGTGGATAAATATACTTCATTTTGATCAAACGAGTTTCCCATTCACAAACTCCCATTGAAAATTTTTTTCCCATTGATTTAAATTTCAACAAAGGAATGACTCCTAACCAAAATATAGGAGAAAGCCAGAAGATCAAAATGGGACAATATGGACGTCAAGTTGAACAAGAAATCACCAATCAGTGGGAAGTGCATTACAATACATATTTGTTGCGACAATTCGACTGTCATAACAATTTTGAAATCTGCGCATCAATTCATTCAATTAAGTATTGCATCAAATACATATCAAAGAGGTCAGATCAAGTTGTTTTAGCATAAAACCCCAATGAAATTTTTCCCTTTGATTTAATTTAAATTTAAATAAGGGAATGACTCTTATCCAAAATAAAAAAGAAAGCCAAAAGATGGGGGTCACATCGGCAAGATCATTGAGTAATGAGGTTATGCATATGGAGGGCATTATACCTGGTAGTGTGCTCATGCCTGGTGGTGGTGGGCTTATGCTTTGCAGCCGGATTTGCTGATGTCTGGCTGTCGGCTCATGTCTGGTGGTCGGCTCATTTTTAGTGGTTTTGCAAGAGCGTGCGGGACAAGAATTAATACTCAATCTTTCCTCTCTTCCATCAATTTAAAATGTTGATATCCACTGCAGATAAGTCAGATTGATTTTCTCGGAAATTCTCTTTCAATTCCACTCTCAAATCATCGAGAGTATCTCTGATTTCCCCTCTAGAATGCAGTCTGTACTCAGTGATATGCGGATAACACTGTGGGTGGTTTCTATCACCATTTCTAAACTAGATCTCCACAATGCTTGCAAATTCGACGGTGTCCCTGCATTTGTCCTAAAGAAATGTGCTGCTGAACGGTCCCTTGTTCTATCTAATCTTTACAATAAATTCTTCTTTGCTTCTTGCTTTCCAGCTTGCTGTAAGTCCTCCTCTGTAGTTCCTATTTTTAAGAAGCCCGGGAACATTCTAACCCCATATATATCATCCTATTAAGCTCTTACCTCTCTTGGCAAAGTACTCGTAGCTCTAATCGACACCGAATTGGTTAAGAATCTTACTTCACACGGCCTCCTTTTTATTTCGCGTTAACTGTCATCACGGAAATTGTCTATCAAACTTACGATAAGATTGGCGAAGTCCGAGCTATAGCTCTAGATATTTCAAATGCATTTCATAGGATTTCTCCACATGCGCGATTGCTACGGTCTCTCTGGACTAATATTTGAATTCACTTACACTAATTAAGTTGTTCGGACTGTTTGTATTCATCTTTGTTGCTATATACTCGAGCTGTTGTGATCTCCAGCCTTTTTAAGGTGATTGGAATTTCGAACTGAACCCTTTATTTCGTCCACCGGGGTAGATTGTTCTAGTTCCACGTGCCATGCTTCTTCCGGATATCTCAATATCAGTTATTTCCCTTTAACTCAACTGGCCACGTTTTTGTTCAACTCAGCTGTAGCCAGGTGTTGAACACACATTTGTTTGGGTCATGCCACTGGATTCAACCAACACTTTTATCCACTAGGCCATATTCAAGGACACGTATTTGGAATCATTTTAAATTGTTTCTCTAAGTACATAATAAAGACTAATTTGGCTAAATAAATTTACTTATTGTGTATATATGCAAAAAATTCAAACAAATTTTTCTACAAGCATTATAAATTTGTTTGCATAAACTTTGGAAATTTTGTTACAGCCTGATACCCTTTCTGAGCTGTATAGCAGAAATTTACAAATATTTCAACTCCACTGCTTGGTAGGGATTCAATTGCATCTCTATTAATGTGTGATTAAAATTAATTTTTAGAAACCGCAGGAACTAAACAGATCAGTATTGGAAAAAAAAAGCCCAAGTGGAAATTCCATTTATAGAAGATTATTCCCAAAGTCTGATTGTTAGAAAATGACATATACCAAAATATGTGATTCAGCAGCATGCAGAAATAGGCGCAAATATTGTCAGAAAAAAGATCTGGGAGGCTCAGAGTAACATCTATTGCAGAGAATAGACACTTGAACGTGTCTAGTAAAAGAAAGATGAGGAAAACAGCTCCCCAAGTACCTGCTGAATTTAATTCTACATGTCAACATCCAATACCTGTTATGACTCTTGAGAAAAGACTTCTTTCTCTTGAGCTTAAATGATGTGCATCAGTTAAGAAAACCTGTTTTATCTTTGCATAATTGCATGCAAACAGAAAAAATAAATATATGTCTTTAAAGACATGGAACTTGATTCATTTTTTATGTTTATATGAAAAAAATCAATGCGGACCTAAACATTTAGTCGGTAGTGTATATATATATATATATATATATATATATATATATATATATATATGTGTGTGTGTGTGTGTGTGTGTGTGTGTAAATCTGCTAGATATTTCGTTCGCAGAAGAAAGAGAAAAATTCGGACTCCAACTTGTTCATCGGAAATAATAATGAATTTAAACTTATGTAAACATTATCCTGATGTGTATTGCCCCGCATGTCTGCGAATAAGTAGGCTTCGCCTGTTTTATCTACACTCGTTGAACGACAGGGATGTAATATAATCACTTCATGAGAAGAGAAAAATGAAGCTGAGTTAGCACATAATCACCTCTCTGTAGTTATATCTTGGGACCTTGAAGACAGCCAGACCCTTTTCAATGCTCTTTCTTTATCTCGCTCTCTCTGAAAAAGTCTTTCTTTCTTTCATTTCTAAAGATTTCCCTCTCTCTCTCTTTCTTTCTTCTTTTTTTTTTTTATTCATTCTCTCACTATTAATTTCCATTTTGCATTTGGCACCAAGTGATTCGGTCAGGTAGTCTCTCGAGACGTTAAGCGGCAAACTCGGTAAAAATGTTCCAAGCCTTTAACACTTGAACGTCTCACAGCATGTATAGGACTCCAAGCAGTGGCAGGGAGCATCCTCATTGACAGGTCGAAGGAAAACTATAACATACAACACCCAACAAATCAGCATTGTTACTCATTCTTTCGACTACTTTACCGTCGCCATATTTTGTCAACCCCCATTCGAACCTTCGATAAGAGCAAAAATATAGCTGAATAGAATAAAGTGAATCACTTTTAAGTTTAAGTGTTATTTAAACTGGCGGTTACTTTTCTTCACATACATATATTTTTACCCGGTAAGTGATTTAACATAGTTTGGAAAACGAGGCACCGAAATTCAAGCAGGTGTTAGAATAGCTAAAGATGCTTCTCAAAAGCTAAGCAAAGTACTAAAATACATTAAAATTTCGTTCAGTACAAATAAGATACTATTTGATATTGGTAAAAGAAAAAAAGGTTAATTTGAAATATGAACTGAAACAGAAAGGGTTAAAAGTACGGAATAACATAAACTGAAAAAGGAAGAAAAGATATATCTGAAAAGAATTGATTGTTTTTGAGAAAAGATATTACCAGAAGCCGTGTGGAAGGTCTGAGAAGGAATAGTGAAAGTACATTCGAGGTTAGTTCAGAATTTTGGAAACGAAAGCAGAAATTGAAAAATTCCTTTATACCCGCTTAATGAAAGTTACGTTAAAGTTAAATGTTACGAAAACATTTTTTATGATTACCAGGCAGTATTGATTTTTATTTGATAATTTTGTAGACGAAGACAGAATAGAAAAAAAAACCGGATTTATGCCAGTCTGTCAAAGAGCAAAAATAGCTTCGCCGATTTTGGAAATGGAAACACATTGAGAAATGGGATTTTATCCTTCGCTCAAAGAAACTGAAATACGAAACAGACCTGTATGGTTCATGAGTATGATTAAGCAAAAAGATATGTAGACGAGTTTTGCTAATAGCGGGTCAGAAGAAATGGCTGGTAAATGTCTATTTGCATAAATAAGATCATAGGTTGTGAAAATTCATTGTTGATAATTAAGATACTTTCAATTAATGATTAAAATTAAGAACCCCGCTATCGTCCACTCGGATTAAAAATCAGATTTGTCAAAGTGATAACCGAAACGGTGGCTTAGATGAGAAACTAAGAGAAGAGGAAGAAGAAGGAAAAATCTATATACCTATATTATTAAAATCTATCTATCTATCTATCTATCTATCTATATATATATATATATAAAATCAGTTCATGTCTCTATAACAGTCTCTTACATCGCGTCTACTTCTCGTTTCGCTAGGTGTGTGTATATCTACCGAACTATCGGCATAATTATGTGTGCCTCTATTTCATCAAATTTCTATCTATCTATCTATCTATCTATCTATCTATATATATATATATATATATATATATATATATATATATCACAGCCTCTTAAAAACTATCTTTCTATCTATCACTGTTTGTTCGCGTCTGAGTCTATGTTTGTCTCTCTAAGCCTCTTAATAAATATGCAACTGTCTCTCTATCTCAGAATGTGCATATATATCTATCATATCAAAATTATATATATATATATATATATATATATATATATATATATATATATATATATTTATATATATATATATATATATATATATATATATATATATATATATATATATACATACATACATATATATATATATATATGTGTGTGTGTGTGTGTGTGTGTGTGCCAAATTACAGGATTACTCAATACGTAGATCAAATATTATTTGATGCTATCCATGGAAATACCATATATATATATATATATATATATATATATATATATATATATATATATATATATATATATATATATGTTTTTTACACTCTGCAAATTACAGATGGTTTTCTACGCACTTATCACCAACTGATGCTACAATTTAAATGGCTGAATTGAAAAATGAAGGAGAGATTTTAGCGAAGAAAACAATAGTTTGTTTGACTGCAACGGCAAAGGGCCGTTGACTGTGTTGGTATTCAGCGGCACGTGGGTTCGCTTAGCTGGCGTAATTGTCGGATTATTTCCGCTAAATATCTTCTCTCCCCATTTGCTGGCACGACTAACCAACCTACAAGAGCATGAATCGTGCTATGGCATCGGGATCCGTTCAACAGCAGCACAACAATTTTACTGTCTTTAAACGTTGACGTGAGAGCACATCAAAATAGTGGTCGCTTTGAATGATTATTAGAAGGAAACGAAAAGAAAAAAAAGAAAGGTTTCTTCCGAAAAATAAATAAATAATAATCAGGCAATGAAACGGTGTTTACCTGTTTGTTGAGAAATATTTGACGGAAGATGAAGAGGAGAAGAATACGGTGACATAGAGGTAGAGATGTTGATGCGGAGTAAACTGAAGATAAGTGGAGCAGAAGAAGAAAATATTATTTATTATATGCAGACAACAAAAAGTATGAATGATCGCAGAAAGAGTGGCCGGGCTTGTCAGTCAAACTCATGCATAGATAGATAGATAGATAGATAGATAGATAGATAGATAGAAGCAAAATGGATACTTTTTCAACCTTCAAATTAGTCTAGCACATAAACAGGCAGATATTTATATAATAACTTTATTAGTTAAAGAATTTTTCAGAAAAATAGGTTTCTCAATTTCAATAGCTGTTATTGCTCATTCCAATATAGATAGGGTCTTTCTACCTCGCCCTTTTTTAATCACTCGCTCCAAGTAAGGCAATAATTCTACTAAGACACAAGGCGCTACTAGGAGTAAAAGTCAATGAAAAGACTTTAGAAGGACCCGGAAAACAAATTCTAAACAGGAAACAAGGGGTAATCCCCTAATCCTGTTAAAAAAAATGGGAAGGAGTTTGAACCTGACGATATTAGATTCACACTCTTTCCCGCTCTTTTGAACAGGAGGAGACGTTCACGCCTTGTTTCTTGTATATAGATATATATATATATATATATATATATATTATATCCATCTTTTATTTTATATATATATATATATATATATATATATATATATATATATATATATATATATATATATATATATATATTTATTAGTATATATATATATATATATATATATATATATATATATATATATATTTATTTTATATATATATATATATATATATATATATATATATATATATTTATATATATATATATATATATATATATATATATATATATATATATATATATATATATATATATATATATATATATATATATATATATATATATATATATATATATATATATATATATATTATATATATATATATATATATATATATATATACTAATAAATATACTTGAATTTAGTGTATTAAACAGCAGGTTATTATTTAAACATATATTATTAAATATAACAGACTATGTCTATTATATCTGATCATGAGCCGTTCCAATGTTCGAATGTTTGCTTTAATTTAAATAAAGACAAACATTTTCCAACATCTGGATATTTTTTTATTACGTTGATCCTAAGATTTTGACTCACATGAGCCATCATCAGAGTTGGTTATACGGGCATGAAACAAAAATATCCACTGTCAAAAGATGATATTTTGTTATTTTGACATTGAAAATGGATTTGCGACGATAACGGTCACGGAATAGCAGATGCAGATTGTAAGTTCAAGATGCGGTTCTATGACGTCATACCACGCGACAGACCGAAGTATTACAACAGAACCAATGTCTAGATGCAATCCATTCTGTTGTGACTTGTTTGTAATGTAATTTTACTGAGTGTGAATTGCTTGATTGTAATGTAGATAGCCTTCAATATCTGAAGGTTATTGTATTGTGTGTATGTGTGAGTATTATTGTAATAACACAATTAAAACTCAAACATACATTTGCGTATATCTGGTCGTTTGATTTATCTAACTCTATATCTAGCTATATATCTACCTATATATATATATATATAGATAGAAAGAAAATTCGGATTGCCAACACACAAACAGAATGTCTCATATCGAGAATATTCCACATTGAACATGAAGAAAAATTAATTATTTTTAATAATATGTAAAAATCTCCACTTTCACCTGAAGACAGTTTGAGACCAGACCAGAAACACGTGTCGTGAAATTATGTAAAAACAAAGTATAATATTTTTTCTCAATAAATCCACATTACAACCAAAAACGTTTGCGGCACCCCTCTTCTTTTTAATATAGATATAGATATATATATATATATAGATAGATAGATAGATAGATAGATAGATAGATAGTCAGTCAAACCTAGAGAGCCAGACAAACCTACCAAGGTATCACCTAAGCGGATCGTCAGGGAAAGTCAGCTTTCCCTGACGATCTGCTTAGGTAATACTAGGTTTGACTAGGTCTGCTCTACTTTTGTATTGAGCACTTTTTTAGTTAGTTGATTGCTCGTGTCGGAGTTTTTTCTTTGGGCTTTGAACCTGTATGCTGTACGATTATTTTCGACAGACATTCATGTTCCTAGCTCTTTCGTTTTTTAAAAACTTTTTTTTTCCTTCGAAATTGATTTGATCAAATCAATTTGAGCAAATCAAGAAACCGAAGGTTTTCCGAGACGAGTGTAGTTACCTATATTTATAAGGATAGATAGATAGATAGATAGATAGATAGATAGATATGAACATGTTATTGGTGGTACAAAATTTTATAACCGCCATGAAGAGACCCAACTTTTTAAATAATACTCATGATGGACAATTAAAACCTAACAACAAACTCTCTTCCTGAAAGCCTACAAAGATATTCGCCAAAATGTGTCCCAAATGGAAACCATCGAGACTCCATCAATTTGCCTGTACATGATGCCATCAAATCATTAAACATCATAACAAATTCCATTAGTTCAACAAAAATGAAATAGAAGGAGGAAACAGTTGACTTCGATATAAGGCATCAACACATATATCGAGAGGAACACAAGAAAAAAGCTTCGATATATCTAATTGGAATCCATAAATTTGTCAGGATAGTTCTGCATAAAATTAGAAAATTCAAAGGATTATTTAATACAGAAAGAACTATAACGTTTCAAAACAGGATTGATTTATTTACTGGATGTAGCTGAACAAATGTGGAAATATGCTCGAATGTAGTCATCATTTTATTGACATAATATTTGATCATGAAGAATGACGATTCCTGAGGATTTATCAGGTTTTTATCCAAGGACTTTGTTAAGATGAAGTTATTTAATAATAAAACATTGTCCATTGTTGCTACAATTTGATTCCCAATAGAAAATGTGAGTACCTGCATAAGAATGTGCTAAATCATTCAATTTCGCTTTAAGATCACTAACCTTATTAACAGATTTAGGTTCAAGTTTAGCTGAGTAAAGAAAACTTCGAACTCAAAATAAATATCTCCCGTTTGGTAAATGCGAAAATATAGAAAGCTCTAGCGTGGACAATTGAAAGGAAGAAAAGATTCAGAATATTCTGACCAATATTGGGATTTGCGGAACAACCGGAATTTTTATAGATTAAATGCTGCAATTTATTGAAATAGACGCAAGCCTAGAACGATTACGTTCACGAATAAGTGAAACATACCGGTAAAAAAAGAAAAAAAGAAAGTAAGCCTATAGTATCAAAAAAAAAAAAGAAAAGAAAAACGGACTAGCTAAGCGGTTTCGAATATATTCAATCTATGCAACCTTCTTTTTGTAAGTAGAAGGATTTTCTACTCGACCTCCTACTGGCTTCTATTTAAAAAAAAAAAAAGAACATTTTTCCTTCCTTCCCAATCCATTTTATTGATGATTTATACTTGTATAACTCTGTTCAGCGAGATTCAAAACTAGCCCGTTTTAAACTTTTCCTTTTAATTGTCCATCATGAGTATTATTAAAAAAAAAGTTTGGTCTCTTCATGGAGGTTATATATATATGTGTGTGTGAGCATGTGTGTATATATATATATATATTTCCCCCTAGTGTAGGATCGTTAATTAATCTGAAACTTTTAAAACCATTTATTTTATTTTCAACATCATCACTTGATAAAAACAGAGTGTGTTGAAACAAAATGGCTATTTTTGTAGTGATTTTATAACATACTTATGTTATAATTTTTTTATAAAAATAATTATATATATATATATATATATATATATATATATATATATATATATATATTATATACTCGCACTTGATACAGATTCCTCATTCTCATTTTACTGGATATGTTTTTATCTGAGGTAGTGTAGAACTTGGCCATTTTGATTATATCATTATTCTCATTTTGAGCGACAGAAATGGAAACGATTCACAGACATAGATTGATATAAAGATAGGAAGATTGACAAAGACAAAGATAGATAGATAGATAGATAGATAGATAGACAGAGAGAAATAACGACAATAATAGAAACAATTGAAAGAGATATAATATTAACATAGACAAAAGCCTGAAGTGGTTGGGTATTTTAGTCTGGACATGTAAAACTTTTCGATTTCCTAGAGTGGAGCTATATAGCCTTTACGCTTTATGTCTTTATACTGTATCAAATTATGATTAGCAAATGTCCATATACGGGGGTGGTTATTGAACTGTGACTTAGAGAACTGTGCACTTAATGTTTCTGTAAGTACTTCTTGTTGATCGAAACAAATTCAAAATCAATGATTTTGAATGCAGATTTTCAACTTATGTATTGGCTTCAAGATATTGAAGAATTGAAGCAGAAACCTTTAACCCTTGTGTTCCTCCCTTGTGATCACGTGGTCTACTGATCCATGTAAATAGAAACATAAGATAAAAAGGGAGAGAAAAAAAAGGGAGGAAAAAAGGGAGAAAACAATGGTGTATCGTTGCAGAAAGAGAAACGTAAAGATAAAAATGGAGAAAAAAAAAAAAGAAAGAAAGGAGGAGGATGAAGTAGGTAACAGAAGATGAAAACGAAGTGGAATAAAAAGGATAAAAAGCTTGACATAAGTATTGGTTCCCGAGTTATTGTCTAATTTTAGATTTAGCACTTAAACCAAAAAGACTAAAGACATTATAAAGGATATCTTTGTACTGGAATAATGGCTGGTCACTCGTATTCGAGTATGCATGTCTACTAGGGCGGCTAGTCAATCGTTGTAGGAGATGCAAGCTCAGGTACATTATGTGTTCAACATCCACAGTTTATTTTGCATTCATTCTGAGCAGACTTTAGTTAGAGTTTCTGGGGGGAAACGCATTAACTGGCGTAATCAACAGTTTGAAGAAGACCAGTACGTTCAAACCGTCGATCACGATGGCTTGTGACTTTGTGCTAGTACAGCCATCGCCGGCTAAATATACTCAATTTCATTCACAAGGTTTTCAAACGAGCCGCCCGCTGGGATCGCCTCCCCATACTGACAACATCTGCGTGACAAACTGACCATGGTGAGATTCGGGCCCGAGGCTCATGGTCGGAAAACGAACCTTTTTAACCAATCGGCCACGTGCACACGTGAATAATCGTGTGGTGAATGTTGAATAAACACTTCTCAAGTTAACATAATACACTACAAAAGTCAATCTTCCAAGTAAAAATGGTTAGCAGAAAGAATGAGCCAGAGAATATAATATATTCAGCACTGTGTCTGTATCACGGAGTGTCTTCATCGTACTTTCGTCGTGGTCAAGTAAAGGGCAAAACTCGTAATCTAGTCACGTGATTTAAGAACATATAACTATTAAAACATGCCTATTGAAACGTATAAAAAAAGAGACAGACAGACAGAAACGTATAATAAAAGAGAGAGACAGACACATTGGTCAGTTAGAAGTGGATTAAACTATCCAGCATTTACGTGCAATTTGAAATGGGTTCATTGCTTCATTGCAAAATCATTATTTCTTCGACCCCACAATTTTTCCTCCAATCTAAAGGGTGACGTAAAAGTAACTCCCTATTTTATGTATGAGTGGCCAGCAAGAAGTCCTGACTTCACACCCTGTGACCTTTTTCTTTGGAATTGATCAAAGGAGCAAGTCTATTATACCAAATCAAGACTTTGGAAGAACTTGAAGGGCAAATACAAGACGTTATGTCTTCCATACGACAAGAATGACTTATGTAAATAGGAACAAGATAAAAAAGAGAAAAAAGGAGAAAAAACAAATACTGTATTGACGCAATTCCTGGTAGCGAAATCTGGTACATATATTATATTTTAAACCTCATGCTAAACGCTTTGCTCTCATATTCTTTTTAAAATTATAATTAATAAATAAATTATAATTACTTTAAAATTGGGAGTTAACTTTCAATCAGTCTGAATATCCGAATAAAGGTGGAACTTACAAAAATAAAGAAGTCCATGTTGTAATTTGCAACGACTAAAACTAAATTTACAACCTTTCAAAAAACCGATTATCTCATTATATTAGAGAAATGATGAAATATATAGTTTCAACAAGTAGAGCAAAAGTAAATACTGAGAAAAAGAATTCAAGTGAAAAAGAGAGAGAGAAAGAGAGAAAAAATCTTTCTTGAAAAACATTTGATTTCAAATAACACTTTAGCATAAATACGAAACTACCTTAGCGACAAACAAGTTCATATTGCATTAATATTCACAATATATTTCCAGCTAAATGTTCTTATGCATAAGCACACAACCACCCACACACATGTATCTGTTATGGCTTGTACGACTCAATAATAAAGATAGCCTTCTTTTATTATATTGTTTGCATTTAACTTGATACCATTTTCAGGATCTGATGGGACCTAACAACCGACACTGCCAGCCCCAAATATTACGCCTTCTCCTCTTTTTCTGTCTTCTAGGTTCACTATTCCTATAAAGAATCCAAAATCTAACCCAGTCTTTAGGTACACTAAATATATCGCTATCGTTAATATTACTGTTCAAAAATATTTTTTCATGTACTTCTTTCCCCAACTTATGTCTGTTTATTACGTGGTAGTAGAGTTACTTTCTTAACTTTAATTAATACTTAATATTCTGCATCTTTTCTTTTTGCTTACTTTTGCAACAACAGCATTTCAAATACTTTATGGCCAGTTAAACAAATTTTGTTCTTATTATTCTTTGAATTTTTCTCACATTGATTTCTTTAAAGTAAAATTTGTAACTTCAATATTTTCATATTTTTTTTTCAATGTTTTCAAGTTATATAGTGTGTTTTACGCAATTCCCAATAATGTGTTTCCGTCACACAGTAACTTTACAATATCGTGCTTCTCTTTTGATGTTATAGCTTTCTTCTGGACTAAAGCAATGTTTATATATCTGAAATTAAAGAAAAGTAACAATAACTATAATATTGCATATGTATTACAATATGATGAATAACATAATAAAAAATACTGTATAATAAAATCTAACATTGCAAATGTTTCTTAAAACAAACAAACAAAAAATAACAACAGACAATATAACCTGAAATTCATATGGTATATCTATCCTATATTTATGTCTGTAATTTGTCCCAGTGTCGTTTGGGTAAGGACAATTATATCACGAAAGCACTGACTTGAATAAAATCTGACATTACGTAGGGTTAAATGAACGGAAATATCTATCGGAAATGTTATATTTTTGTTTTTAAACAAGATCGCATATCTCCCTTTAAGAAAAACGGAAAGAGAAATAAATGGTAACAAATTCAATTTTAACGTGATACAAAAGAGCGACCTGGAGACCAGGGAAGGTAAATACCCAAAATAAATAAATCAGGGATAAGATGAGAAAGTTGATTTGTCTGCAGTTAAATGGCTTGTAATTCGATTCTGAAATCTTCTCTGTGTGTGTGTGTGTGTGTGTGTGTGTGTGTGTGTGTGTGTGTGTGTGTGTGTGT
Organism: Acanthosepion pharaonis; assembly: GCA_903632075.3. Lineage (NCBI taxonomy): Eukaryota > Metazoa > Mollusca > Cephalopoda > Sepiida > Sepiidae > Acanthosepion > Acanthosepion pharaonis. The sequence goes on along the minus strand of CAHIKZ030001535.1, from coordinate 2,520,296 downwards.
GTGTGTCTTCCATAGTATCAAAATCCCCTGGAGAAATTACAATAATTACTTTAATATAAGTTCTGATCCTACCTTCAAAGATCTTCACCTCTTATATTAGTCTGAACAAATTCAAAAACAGGAAATCTTCCAGAAAAAAATCAATTGAAAGACGTTTCATTAACTACTTACCGGTCACTTGACGCATTTATTTTCCGTTTTTGTCCTTGTTTATACTCTTCGCCTCATCTTATTCTCCCCTCATATTCTCTCACCGTGCTGCTTTTTAGGAATTCAAAGAGTGTTTTGATGTTTCTCAATTTACTTTAGAGTCGAGTATAAATAGTGTGTTCCTCTTGGGTGGCCTCGGAAGAAAGCGAAGAGACGAACCTTGACAGCCACAGTCATCGTCTACATCAAAATTCGGTTATAGTAATATGTACTTCCTTCCTCTTGTGGCATTTCGGCAAAATCTTGACGACAGGCTGTAACATTTGATATTGGTTAGGATTTGGTTGGGCGGTCTCTAATGTTAACAGGAGCAAAAAAAACATACATTCAAAAATATATTCAAGCATTATCGTCCGCAATCTTTTGTTGCTGTTACATTCCGAAAAAATGCACAACATATGATCAGATCATTTACACATTTGCCAAGCAATTTCTTCAGTAATTTGAACAGATAAGAGATATTAAAGAATATTTCTTTAGTCTTGAAGGAATTACCGAATGACTATCAGATTACATCAGGATTTGAGACATTTACTGAGCTTGCTTAGTCTGGAACAACGCTAAAAAGTGGTAAGTAGAAACCAAGCTTAAAAGTTAAAGATTACACTGGCTTACACATGTGTTGGTGCAAGCCAACTTATATATTTTTTTACTTAATTTTGGGATCCAGACTCAAAAGATCATGCCCATTTTTACTGGTTAGCTCCACATTTTACTGCAAAAAATGTGTGTATGTAAAAAATGTCCACCTATATCAAAAGTTACCGTAATGTTCAAATTAATTCTGAATACATCCTGACAAAATACTTGAATATAATTGAATTCCAGATATCTCGAAGCTACAGTTTTTTTTATATTATAATAATACATGAGGAAAGAAACGTAAAAAATATTGCTAGAAACCAAGAGTACTGAGCTGTTAAGTAATATCAGTCCTTCTATATGGCGATGAATAAGAGACTTGAACCAACAGAAATGTGGTTCTACAGAAGGATACTGGGAATAACATGGACCGAACATGTGAACAGCGACGAAGTTCTAGAGACAACGGCAACAAAAAGGACACTTAATATCAAGAAGAGACAGTTGAAATTTCTGGGACACATAATGTAGAAGGGAGGGTTGGGACACAAAACCCACTCATGAGGTAATGTAGATTATGGTAGTTAATTAACAATATCTCCTCATTGTTTCTTTTAATAGAATTTGTGCGAAAAGTAAGTATATGCTTACTGAATTTATTCATTAAATTCAATACAATTCATTTTAAAATACGATTATAGGGATCGTCTTGTACGGCGAATATAGCCCGAAACCTACATTTTAACTTGAAAATTGGGGGGTCGTCTTATACACCCAGTCGCCATGTAACGCCAGCATATACAGTAACCTAAAATAAACAGGAGACAATTACATGTAGAGACGAATTTGGTACAAAAAATAAGATGTAAAATTTTGATTAGAAGTCAAATAAATACTGATGATGTGATCTGAGTTAAAAGAATTATGTCTCCAACTTTGCAGTACCTGAGAAAGAGCAAATCAATAACATCGAAGCGACCATCTTTAAACAGCAGCTTCTATAAACAGGCCATGTATTCGGCATGAACAGCAACAGCCTCTTGCGCCAAATCATTTACAATATACTCAGAATTGGCCAAAGATCTCGGAACTGCCCAATGCGCCACGAAAGGGTTAAATCGATTTTAATTAAACTCGTTTTGTCCTGTTTTATTCACAATTCGTCTCCCGAATTTTTACAAATGCAGCTAATGTACGTCATTTTAATTTAATTGCGAGCAAACGATCATAGAGTTTTTGTAGTCTATAGAATATATCAATAACAGACTACTTGTTTACATTATTTACATTGTTCTGACTGCTGTCCTCATCTTTGTTGCCATAATCACGGCGTTTCGGACGTTGTACGCTTCGGCCTTCTTCAGATGATATACACTGGAATTTCGAATCGAACTCTTTATTTAGTCCACGGGGTAGATTGTTCTAGTTCCACGTGACATGACTTTTCTGTATATCCCAGTTTCAGCTATTTCCCTTTACGGTAGAGTAATGGATAGCGGCTCGGATTGAGGAATCGGAGAGCCGAGTTCGAATTCCAGTCGAATGCATTACATTCCTTTACGTGCTAGTAAATTTGTGAAATTATGAATCCTCTTCTTCTCCAAAATGCCCCCCCCCCAGCTATAGCCTTGGATGGCAACTGGTCGACCGCAGAAAGAAATGGTATCCTACTGTGGGAAAAAATCTGCCTCGTCAGTCATGTATCGAAAGATACATGATTGGCTACCCGTGTATCACGCATAGCATTAAGAAAAACTCTAAACTCTAACTCTGTGGTTAGGAATTGAACTCACAACTCTTTGGGTCAAGTCACTGGATTACTTCAACCAAAGCTTTTATCCACTGGTTCATATGTTCTTGTGGACAACAGTCCGAACAATGTTTCTTTTAAATTATATTTTTTGTATTTCATGGCATTGAAAAGATTCTGTAAATCTAGGCATTTTACATATGAGAAGCGTGTATTGGTTCATTCAACATGCAATGCCAACGTGACAAATAATCAAATAAAAGATGCAGAAAGAACCTCGTAAATGTCACACAGCACAGATAAAAGCAATGGAAAATGAGGCGAATTCACATTTACAATCAACGGCTACTGATTCTCGAAATTATTCAAATCATTGCAGGAATTTAACTCGTAGTTAATATTGTATTGCGCGTGAAACGGACAGTGAGAAAGTGTCCGTGGTGCTCGGCAATAAATTACAGTTACCGCTGTTCTTGCACTAGTGGGTGGCATCAAGAGATTTTGAGTAGGCATCAAAGTTGAACGCTTGTCTTTTCTTCGGTTTCTTTCAAATGAATGTAGTTTAACGCTGTCGTAGAGGTTGGCGAAGCCCCAATAAAAGCCGAAGAATAAAAACTAATGATGACCTCTTAAAAGAAGCAAAATGCGTGTGAGTTCTTCCAGGTCGAAAGAAGATTCGCTGAGAAAAAGAATATAAAACAAGAAATTAAATTTTAAAAACAACATGCCGATAAAACGTTTTGGTTAAAACCTATAATTTGCTGACAGGAAGAGTTAAGGCTATTTTTATTTGATACTGCGACTCTGAACGCGGACTTGGTTGCTTCTGGATGGAGGCGAACGCTAGGTATTTAAAAGAAGATTTCCTTAAAATGTAAAGAATTTTCTTCCGTTGTTTTATTTTTCTTCTCACAAAAGATTCTGTCGAATTTCTAAAAAAAGAAAAAAGTATAAATATATCCGAAACAAAAATATCAATTCGTAAATCTTTAAAGCCAGCAAATACACCTTTCTGGATAATTCCAGTACTTTATGCGACATTTGGATCGTTGTAGAAAAGAAGAGATAAGATAGCGGATTGGCAATGGTTTCGACATAAAATCATAGGAAAGAAACTGAATTTCGTTCTTAAACTAAAGATTAATTTCTATAAACAATGTATTCGTAAAATGGGAATTTAGGTTGGTATCTGAGGGCGCGGAAAAATTTTCGTTCCGCCATTCTATTCAAAATTAGTATTTCAATGATATCAGTATGCTGATTTACAGAAATGGTTCGGGCTGAGAAATTTTCACTATCAAAGTGTAATTATAGTGGCCATTAAAATTGGTATATATATATATATATATGTGTGTGTGTGTGTGTGTGTGTGCGCGCGTGTGTGTGTGTGTATAAAAGTGAATATTGAAGTCAACATTCAGAGGCGACAGACTGTTTCATCTAGACGCAATCATCAGGTCACATGTGTTGGTTTTTTCTCGAGTATTACCTTTCCAGACCATAACAAACTACTCAAAAAAATTGAGATGGGTTTTGATCGTGGTGGCTAGTTGACTTCGCTGTTTCGAGAGTTAATGTGACCTGGGAAATTCTCATTCAAATTCTGTTTGAACGTCCATTTTTATAATAGGCTTCGATGACTTTAACACGTTGTTTGATTGTTAATCTTTCCATGGATGAAATTGCCAAACACTTAAGTTGTTAAATGTGAAAAAATTTATAATCTGTCCAAGTTATTTGAAGGCCCTTTATTCATGATAATTTCAGTGAGTACTTACAATTTTTCCTTAGAAAATATGTAAATATTCAGTGGAGGTGAATAATTCTTTCCACAAGTGTGTGTGTGTGTGTGTGTGTGTGTGTGTGTGTGTGTGTGTGTGTGTGTGTGTGTGTGCATATATATATATATATATATATATATATATATATATCAGAAATTAGTAGGTTTATTTTTAATCGGACATCTATATTACTTCAAACGTTATTATATTGGACATTTTGGATTTGAAATAGAAGCCTCATTTTTATTTATTAAACAGTTTGTTTCTGCCAGCGCCTTCAAGATATCTGAGTAAAAAAAAAAATGCCTTCTCCTGCAAGAATTGAACCTGCGTCCCTCTCTGTGATCTGGTGTGTTTCATCACGAAGTATGTCACAATTAATCAAGGCTCTGTTTTGCTCACTTTTTTTTTTTTTAAAGAAAACCAATCTTCTTCACAAAGATCATTTTTTCTCGGGAGTCCAGAATTGCCCAATTTTCTAGCCGAAACTTAACCAAGTCAATTTCTAAAAAAATAATGATTCATTTTTAATCCGATATTCGTATTACTTCAAACGTTATCATATTTGACACTTCGTATTTGAAATAGACGCCCACTGTGCAGGCCGATAGATGTCATTTTTATCTGACTAGCGGATGTGCAGGTAGTATAACTATTATTGGCAATTGGAACCGACGAGTCGTGTCCAAATTCTACGCTAGCAGGAATGTCTGTTGCTTCCGATTTCGGGAAAGTATATCTCTTCTTCCTTTTTCTATCATTTAAATAACAAGGTAGACTGCGTTCTTTGTTAGCCAGCCAAGAAGAAGGAAAACTCTGAATTCTAAATCGTATAGCAGGAGCAAAAGCACATCACTATCTTCCCAAGAAGGTAGGAAATATTAAAAAGAAACTGAATCTCTCTTCTTTTCGCCTACGTCTTGCAGCAACATTACATACGAAACACCAAGAACAACAAAAAAATTTAGCTATTTACGGTGTTAACATGTTAACAAAAGAATACTCGCCTAGCTATATAACAAAGTTTACCAAATTAGTTTCGAATATTATAACTTTAGATTGATCCTCATCGGGCAGAAAATCACTTGTGATCTTGTGACAGACATAGTTTAATAAATATACATAGTGCCTCACCTTAGAACAATGTTTAATCCTATAATGTTTAGCCAACAAAATTCTATTGTATTTTCTAAAACTTTCACAATTCAAGTGCCACACAAGTGTTACTCTTAATATGGTAATGGGGAATGAGGTATACGATATGAAAAAAAAAAGAGGTGATGCAATAAATGAAGATTTTGAGGATAAATAACAATAGGCTCTTGATTTGACTAGTTTAATATTGTTGTATTTAGGGAAGCATTCACGTGGGAATCTGTACAACTAATTAACAGTCCCTTCGAAAAGTATGAGTGAAGCATTCTTGTTAAATTTGGAACACAGGGGAAATGAAGTTGATTCGATTCCATGGTGTGTCCAAGCTGTACTGGAAATAGCGGTAGACTGTAACGTTGCCTCTCTGGGAAAGAGGAGACGGAGTTGAGAATAAGTCATCAGCCACAGGGCCGAATAAACGATTTCTATGTCTATAAATGTTGGAAACTAAGACTTGAGCAATGTCGTCATAAATATGATAGCAATATTCCATTCTTGGTTTAATCTAACTTTTTTTTTATCATTCCAACCCAATTAAGGCGGGAATGCCATTAGTACACAGGGGGTTACATGGAGTGAAAGTGAGAGAGAATACTCAGTATAGGGAGGATTGAGGAAAGGACAAAAGATTAACGGGATGCAAGTAAACGGAAGGGATTTCCACAGGTGGGAAGTGCGAGAAAATAAACTTTTGGAGTAGAAGTGGCGGTTGCATTTAGCTATTTCACCAGCAAGTGGATGGGACCTAGACGCCAATCTAGTAGCACGCTTTAATTCATGTAGACGAGTAACAGGGAAAAAAGCTTATCAGAGTTGTTGCCATGGAAATATTTGTAGAAAAGACAGAGGGAAGCCACGTCCGTGAGAAAGTGACTGAAGTCAAGGTGCCTGGTCAAGATCGATTACACTACAGATCCTTCTTTTGTTTTTGTCAAGAATCTCAAGATGTACAGCACGCGTACCAGACCAGATGTGGCAACAGTATTCAATGCATGAATAAATGGTAGGTTTGTAAATGTGCAAGATGGATTCTGACGATAAAATTTTTCTGGCACGACACAGTGATCCAACTTTCTTTAGAGTAAAGATAAAACCGAAGGATTCAGCGTAAGTTTCATATTTACTGGTTACATCATATTTGTGAACTTCTACAAAGCCCCGTTTAATACAGCCACGTCTAGTGACAGCTGATTAGCAACTGCGTGTTGAAGGTCATCATTACTGTGATGTGTCTTGGCAACCGCAGACCCGTGACACTGGAAATGGCTATTTTGAGGAAAATGCTTATAAAATCTGTTCAAATAACTTGGACCGATTTTAAATGTGAATTAAGTTTAAGCGTCTAATGATTTTTTTTCTTTCAGATTTAACAACTTTGGCATTTTTAACCATGGAAAGATTAACAATCAAAAAACATGTTAAAGTTATCGAAGCTTATTACAAAAATGGATGTTCAAACAATTTTGGTCAACATAATCGACCAACCAATAGTGCGATTGGAAAAATTGTTCGTAAATTCAAACAAACTGTGTCGGTGACTGAAGTGAAAACGCCATTACGTGCTCGTTTACGTCATTCAGCCGAAAACATCGCTTCAGTGCACGAGAATGCAGCCAAAAATCCAGACACCTCTATTTGTCATCGCGCGCAGGAATTGAACCTCCCCACAACAACGTTACATCGAATTTTGTGCTGCCGAAGCCTTGGCAGACATTTGGCTGAAATCATTTTTCACGCATAATTACCATGACTTAAATAACATGATCCAATAGAGAAATAAATAAAGTTTCACCAATAACACTGATTTATTTATTGCTGACTTTGATCTGTCTTAATGAAACACCCTTTATAATAACTGTGATATACTGATATTTTATCAGCATATAACATTTCCTTCTCTTTCATTATCATAATTTTTTTTTTATCTGAGACTGTTCTTTAATCCTTTCACACCATATCTCACTTTCTTGTGAACGTGTGTTTAGCAAACTGATCTCAGTCGAATCTCTATAAATGTTTATATTGCCAACATTTATAAAGCATTCTTTTTTAGACAGAATAGAATATTAGTCAACATATAATGATATAATCTTCTACTGACTACCTAGCCATATCGGCATCAAAAGTAATGATAGTTCTGGTTCGGTAGACAAAAAATATATTTAAACACCAAGATCCCCCCCTACACAAACCTCGCATCAAAGAAGAATGATGGAATCTATCGGCCGTCTACCCAAACAACAAATTATACACCATCAAACCTACTATAGAATAATGGCATCAAAATCTAACAATGAAGATTTCATATCGGACACACCATGATAACACATTCTTATATTCTAAAACAAGAGCCAGCCCAGTCTGGATGGCATGCCAAGAATTATACACAATAAAACACATATTAACAAATTGTAGCGACTTCAGCCAAATCCGTTTAAAACACAAGCAACCAACCAACATGAAAGAAATCTTTCATGACATTAATCCATATAATATCCTACAAATTCATTAAAAAATGAAACTGTATTCCAAAATATAACTTCAACAAACCTACAGAATGAAACACGCTTATCACCGCCTTTAATAATTACATCCACACAAACATGTACATGCACAGACGCTGTATATGATCTACCATGTATTCAATTGTGAAATCAGAATAATATATATCATATTTTTATTACTTCAAAGCTCCCAACAAAACTAAATTTCGGCATTAAACGGTCCATACGATATTGATATGCCGTTAAACAAACAAATCACTGAACTTAATTTTTCTGGTTTGTTCATAATTTCGACCTTGTAGCAGACGACGCCTATCTCAATAAATTTTAAATAGGATCTCAACCTGAAAAGACTTGCTTAATAAGATCAACAAGTGTTGTGGCAGAAAATTTTTCTTGTCAGAGTTCATCTTGCACTTTTATTAATCTACCATTTGCTCATTCATTGAACACTGTTGCCATATCTGGTGTAGTGCTTCTGCTATTCTTCTTGAGGTTCTTGGCAAAATCCAAAGAAGGACCTGAAATGTAATCGATCCTAACTTGGCATCTCACCGACGTGGCGTGGCTTCCCGCTGTCTTTTCTACAAATATTTTCATAGCAACTGCTCTGATGAGTCTTTTCCCCTGGTACCCGACTACATGAATTTAAACGTGCTACTAGATTGGCATCTAGATCCCATCCATTTACTGGTGAAATAGCTAAATGCAACCGCCACTTCTACTCCAAAAGTTTCTTTTCTCGTACTTCCCTTCCGTTTAATTGCTTCCCCGGTAACTAAAATCTTCAAAAATGTAAATGCAAAACCAATCGCCATCTTCTTGAATACCATTCATCTTTTGTCCTTTCCTCATTCCCCTTCCTATACTCAATCTTTTCTCTCTTTTCTGTTGCACCTCTACCTACTAGTGGCATTCCTGCCTTGCTTGAGGTGAAATGATTTTAAAAAAAAAACTACTATAGACGATTACTACTGTAGGTAATACTAATTTTACTAAGCACGCTACATCTCTGGCCTTGAACCAGACTAAGTTAAATATAGTAAATTTCAACAGATATATTCACGCTGTTCTAAAGATTCCTTTTACATAGAGACTTAATTGGTTTATATGTTTTCTCAGATGAGGAGATTGTGTGCTTACATGGAGCCCTTGATCCAAAATAACTCTTAAGCGGATATATTTGAACAGTGGTGGGTCCAAGCGAAAACACTTTCTGTCAGTTAAAAAAAAAGGCTTATAATGCTGGTAAGGGAGATAAAAACGGAAGTCATCATAAGTATGAATTGACAAGATGCCAACAGACTGGCTTCTTGGATTAGCGGGAGAAATTCGCCCGGGTAAGCTGGCAACGGAGAACAGAAGAAACGTATAACTTAACCCGATGAGCTGATGTTGACGGCTGTTATGATGTTGACAGTAATGACAGCTGTGAAACTGACGCACAAGGATGCTGTGACAGAAAGCAAGAAAGTAGTGATCTGGGCACCTGTGATGCTGATGTCCATATCGACAACAGCTGTGTAATGCTGATACGGATGTTGATTGTCGAGCGACGGATGTGATACTGATGTTTATTTAATGATCAAACATAACTTCAATAGTGAGAATCTTGATATTAGTTACCATTCTTAATATAGATAAGTGGTCACGGTCCTCCACGACTTCTACTCTTTAACAATGCCATCTACAGAGTATCAGTAGTTCGCTTTAAATGGGTGAAATTCAAACAAATTGTCTTACATAACTTTCATACTGTGAACAATCCCACAGCTTCCGCGAATCTCAAATTCCCCCATTCTCGCATCTACTATCCCTAGTGATCCTGTTATTGTAGGCACTACCTTAACTCGGTGTTTTGCAGCGTTTTCAGCCAGGTCTATAATTTCATTTCCAGAAAATAATTTAATATTGTTCTAGATTCCCGTTTTGCTGTGACTTGAACAATCATTTTATTTCACTTCCACTATTCGTGGTTCCTACTGAGTTAATTTTCAAGGATAAAACTCTTTTCATTCATTTTTTCTCCCTGGTACCGCAGTGTGCATGATCTGGAAGACATTATTTTTTCAGTATATCACATTTCCTTCTCTTTCATGACTGCATTCATATTCATGAGAGACAGATTTTTATAATCATTTCATCCCAAGCAAGGCAATGAAGCCACTAAGACACAAAGGATTGAAAAAGTAAAATAAAAGAAAACATTATTAAAGAACGAGAATAATAAAAGAACGAAGAAGACAGTAGATAACATTGCATTTAAATTTTGGAAGATCATAGTTAGCGGGAAAGCAAGAAGTCTGAAGAAAGTTCCACAGGTGAGAAGTGCGAGAAAAGAAACTGTTAGCATAGAACTTACCGTTACATCTAGCCAATTTAACTGTAAAATAATGAGACTTTTTTGCCAATCTAGTAATGCGCTTAAATTCATAAAGTCTACGTACCAGAGTGGAAAGTTCATCAGAACAATTACTATGGAAGTGTTTATAGAAAATGTTCCGGGAAGCTACATTATGATGGTGGGAAAGTGACTGAATCTGATATGCCATGTCAGGACCAATAACATTGAAGATGCTTATTTGCATTTTATTAAGAATTTCTAAATATATAGCAGGAGCAAATTTCGAAGCAAATATTATTATTATTATTACATTCTTTGTAATGCAGTCCCTTATCACGTCATTCCCCGTGACTTTCTATAACGCAATTTGTACAAATGCTAATGCTGCATTACTTAACATGTACAATTTTTCATATTTTCTTTACGTTTTGCTGATACTCAACCAAGTAGATAAACAATTCTATACAGTGCAATATTTTGAATCCCTTGTACACAATGGCTACCGACGATTTTACTAATTTTCTTGTCTGTACTTTTTTGATCGTACCCAGGATTCCAATTACTACAGGTATAGCACTAGTTTTAAGGTGCCGTATTTTTTACAATTTCTATTACATGATCCTTTTATTTATTTTGTCACATTCTTTAACAGATATATATATATTATCAGATGGTACTGCGATATATTTGAAGTGTTTATGTTTATTTTATTTAATCTTTAATCAATATTAGTTTTTATATGTCGGTGAAAATGAATGATAAAGTGTCAAAGAATCGTGACTTTATGACATCTGTGACGGATTCTGAATGATATGCATACTATTTTGAAGCATGTGGCACAGTAAAATACTAATATATCTTCGGATGAATACATGTCAAATCTTATCATTGGTATTCCTTCGAACAACCAGACACAACACGATCAATGGGCTCAATATATTCACGTAATATACGCATTGGACGTGCATTGATTCTGTATTATGCCTTCCTGATAATTCCTGATAAATAAGTTTTGGTTCTGTGCAGCCATTATGAATTCCTTCGTCTCTGCTTTTAGCTACATATTGGCTGTGTAAGGGTTCTTACCCCTCGGGTTTTTTAAAAATTGTTTTGCTCTTGACGCAACATACGCCTTTTGTGATTATAGCTACATATGTTGCTGAGTTGTTTTTTTTTTACCTATTTTCTTCAAAGGAAGTAATAATATTAGAAATTAATATTATTTGATTGCATCTCCTTTGCATCTCTAAGATGTTGCGGCCGGGTGATGATCGTCATATATCCGTTGCTACAAGGGACGCAAAACTTTCCTCAGCACATGAGCTGTACGAAGCAGTGCTGCCACTTGGGCACTCTCAGTGATTATCCGGTATTCTCAAGGCGTTTTATATAGCAGAAAGATGCCTTGAAATAGCCCCGAGTGTGTCAACCGAAAATGGGACAACTTGGTCTAGTGTTTGATAAATTTCCTTGTTATCCGATTATCCTAAGGTACCACAACCTCTATCAGGATCCATTCATCGTTGCTCTTGAGCCCAAGTTAGATATCAGGATGATTGCTCTCCAATCGCTTGTCAGTAAAGGTGGTCATCATGGCCGTCACTTGCTCGTTCTCGACTACTGAAGGTGATAAGTGCTGGTACCACTTCTCTGTGTACACGTAAGTATACTTCCTGCATAGTTCATAATGTATTTTAAGGAGTACTTTGTCTTGGTGTCAGTTGCCATCTTTTGTGCCAACTGAGTACAGCCACGGCCGAGGTGTTGCTTACTTTCAGTAGCTCCCCCCAACACAGTCAGTTCTATCAAAGGCGCACTTGATGGAATGTGTTCTTAAAGTGTGCATTTTCACTGCACAGATCGTTCTTTCATTATCCTTTTTCAAGAACTCGTTCCTGAGCTACCTCCATGATTCCAGATTTACTTTTTCTTGGGTTTGTTGCGAAAATGCTTCGAGTTTTTTTCTTTCCTTATATAGACTTTCTCATCATATATTCTCTTCCCATAATTTTTACTCAAAATCTATTCCGTCCTCTTTTCGGACTAAGCAATGTCTAACCATATTGCACCAAGGATATAAACATGGACATTGTCAATCGGTTCAAATTTTATAGATCGTTTTGGTCCAGTCCACAGTATCTGCATCATACCTTACAACCACAACCTTCAAAGCCGAGTGATCAAGCCGTTTAATTTTTAGCAGTTTTTTTTTTTTAATTTATACATTATTTATTCGATCTGGTCGCCTTATCTAGTCTGCTATTGTCGAAACTTTTCGGTTGTTGTACCTACACTCCGATTTTTATCAGCTATCATTCAATCGAATGTAGTTCGAATTTCTTTCCTGTTACCAGATGATATCTCATATTGTTTTGTACGTGAAATACAGCTCTTCAACTTCTTTTTTTAGTTGAATCAGAGCATATCTATTTCACTGTCCAAAACTGGGACTGAGATCACGAAAAAACTCATTAATTACATACATTTATGTCCACACGGACGAGAACAATTTACCCTCGTAGCTTAAATAAAGTGTTTTGTTTGTATTTCCCAGAAGACTGTCAAATACAATAGGAAGCTGAAGACAGTCGAAACGTTACTGTTATAACATAAAAGATGACATAAGGTCTAATAAATCACTGCATAATAATATTTATATCTATCAACGATTTTTGTTTATATATTCAAAAGCCAACGCAAATGTTAAGCTCTGATAATTTCTTCAGGAGACCGAGTGTACAATTTAACACCATATTTAATTTTTTTTTTTTTTTAGAAAAGAGCAGACATCATGTGTAAGACGTCAACATTTTCTCATTGGTTTATCAATGAGAACAATAATTCTGTGGATATAAACGTTGGTTAAGTGTGTGCAGTGAGTGTTCGGTGGGGGAGGAATAGGAGCAACGTCGTAGGTTGGTAGTTTTTGTTTTGCGACATATCAACCTCTATGGGTTATTTAAATACCGAAATCGAAATATTTACTACGCAATATTATTTTATTTTTGGAGATGATAATAATTTAATGATACTGATCTTACTAATTAGCCCATAGCTGGGGGAGAACCCAAGGGTATCTGTGAGTTAGTGAATGCAACGAACTCAACGAGAATTGGAACTCGACTCTCCGATTAAAAATTTCGAACCATTATTTATTACACCACCCGCACATCCAAGCTTACAGCAACTGATATTCCCAAGCAGTCACCCAATCTACGTACTGATCAGACTCCAGTTTCGTGGTAGGTGAATAAACTAAGAATTATAGACTTCTATTAGGCCAACGTATTCTCTGAGGGTTCGGTTCAAAATTTCGGGAATGTTAACAAATAGGGTAGGAACCTCAGGAATACGAGATACACACAAACAGAATGTTGGGATATAAATTAGTTTATAATCGGGTATGGTCAAGTTTTCAGGGAAGTATACAGGGTACGATGGGTAAACAATTGCCATTATATATATTTTTTTAACTTAGCGCACGCGCCTTGTTTGTTTTTTGATTTTGTCGACTTCACAGTATTTTAGAGTCAGTTGGGCACCGACTGTGAGAAAAAGAGCATCAGGACGCAATTCACTCCAACAGAAATTTGGAAAACGCATGATTTACTGCTTGGCATTCGCGCCGGAACTCAACATAGAGGCCTACATCAAGTACCTTAAGGAGATATTGCTGCGCTAGATCAAAAAGGTGGCTGTTGGATGACCCTATATATGGCAACAGGTCTCTGCACTATGCCACACGAAAGAGTATCAAGTCATGGCTGTTAGACAATTTCTGCGACCACATCATCTGACCACCTAAATCCTCAGACTGCAACCCCCTTGATCAATATGTGTGGACGAGAGGTCAAGAAAACTCCGTGTCGCACCAAAGATGAACTGAAGGCAAGGATGATGGCAACATTCACCAACTTAAACAAGGAGAACGTCCAGAAGAGTTGTAGAAGATTCTGAAGTCGCCTGAAGGCTGTAGTTGAAGCCAATGGCTATTTTTATTGCATAAATCTATTCTTTATTATTTCAAGACCTTTTAGTGCAATTTTAGTAAATATATCTTTTAAAATGAGATGCCGTTGTTATTTTCATTTTTTCGTATTTTAGACGACAGTTTATCCATCGCATCCTACATATATGTATCGTTTTTAACTCTTTCCACCCCAGCAGATTACACGTAACAATACAATAAGTAGTAAATACATATATAGGTAATGTTCTTGCTTTAAGTTAATCAACTGAACACCAAACAGACCTTCTATTGTTAATAATCATGACGCATGACTGAGGGACCTCAACATTTATCATATTGTTTATTTCTAGATCTGAGCTTAATACGAGCAACAGACCATATCTACAAATAGGAATATTGATTTCTATAACGCGCACAAGTCTTATCTTTGAAAAAAATGTCCATTATTTATTAGAGCAGTAAGTTTGAATCGCTTTCATTTGATTACTTTGTCATCAATCATTAGTTGGCTTTTCACATTGGCGAAATCATTCAAGTTCTGTGTTTAAAAAGGATGGCAGAGTGAGGTGAAGGTGTTAGCTACAAGATTCCGTATATATACAATAATAAAAATCCATGCTGTTACTGCGATTGGTTTTACAACTCATTTTTGTTGAGGATGTGCCATTCATTGTCATATGTAATAACGCTTTCAAAAGCTATTGTTCGCATACAACGAGGCTGTATAGCTGTCATCGCGGGATGTGTATTAGTCGCAATGATAGATTAATTTGAAGACATTGGTTTATCAGACTGATCATTTCCAGGTATGAATGCGGTTGATGGCTAGTCAGGATGTCAGTTTATATCCTGGTCCCTGCTGCTTCTACACAAGCAGCCATCAATCTGGCTTTTAATTAAGCAATATCAGGGGGAAAAAGAGTCTGGGGATTTGTCACCTTAAATAAGGATATTAGAACAAAGCTCAATCTTTAGGCGAATTTGAAATTGGCTAACTTTTTTCTTTTTTTTTTTTTTGCCGGAGAAAAATTTTGATAATAGGTCTTTTTTTTCTAAGAGCTATTTCTGCAGAATATTACAAAAGCTTGTTCGATTTCAAGAAACTATGATCTGGAATTGGAATGAAAATACTGGTGGCACATACACTAAATCAATTATAAAAATACAGAATGTGGAATTAAAAAACTGTGAAAACTTCAAATACCTCGGTGTGTGGACCAGTTATAACAATTTATAGGAAGCGACAAGAAAATTGAACATAATATAGGCTGTAAAGAAAAGGATACGTGTAGGTAGTATCTGAAAGAGATAGCTGAAATTTCTATAGCCCATAATGAAGAAAGAGGACATGGAAAATTTAATACTCACAGGACAGATTTAAGGCAAAGGGACAAAAAAGTATCACATAACATAACTTAAAGTCTTGTGTAAATGGCTGGCAATACGGGAATTAGGAGAGATAGAAAAATACAACCTTTGCTAAGAAGTATAAAGAACAGGAAATTGTGGAGTACCACGATTTCTCACGCTCTGAAGGGAAACGTCATATAGAAGATAGGCAACACTTATGGTATTTTTCCATACCGCCAAATGCTACAAAACAAAAGGACACGAGTCACGTTCTTAAATAGTTTGTCAGTTCAAGACGTTCATATAGATATCATAGGTGTTCAGCAGAAATATCGAAACTATCAAGTGTTTTTTTTCTCAGATCACAGACAGGAATTACTTCAAGAGAATTTATCCTCTAGATCTTAAAGAAGATAATCCTTAATTTGATCTTATAGACTGGCGTCAGATAATCACGAATAAGAAATTTATCACTTGAAGATTTCCAGCTAAAACGGATGGCCCAGTTGAAAATAAAATAGTGAGATAATAAAACATACTGACTTTTAATCCTAACCCTCAAGCAAAAAGAATAGGAAGGAAATTCTCATCGATATAAGAAAGAGCAATAACTGAGGATTGAGGAATCTATTTTCATGAAAAAACTGTTTTAAGAAAAGGATTTTATCATTTTCAGCTGGCATTTCTTCGGCTAAAGAATGCCGATTATTTCATGTATGTAAACGGCTAATTTCACCACAGACACATACACATACACACACACATATACACAGACAAGAAAAATTTAAAAAATTGATTTTGTATTTATTAATGGGATAGATTTTATCATTTTAAACGTTATTTTTAATGGATACTCGTACTTGAATTAAAGCTCCGTTTATATATTAAATAGTATATTTATTTATTTTCGTCTATCGTCCTGGATATTCGAGAAATCCTATTAAAGAAAAAAATATACGCTCTCCAGCAGGTATATATATATATATATATATATATATATATATATATATATATAAGTTATATATTTATATATATATATATATATATATATATATATATATATATATATATATATATATATCTTAAAACTTTAACTTAGAAATGTATATATATATATATATATATATATTAATACGCAAAAATTTTGACGTTTTTGAACGTCAAAAACGATTGAACGTCAATATATATATATATATATATATATATATATATATATATATATATATATATATATATAACAAACCATAATTATCAATGTGTATTTATTTATATTCTATGATTGAATACCTTTGTATTTACATGCCGAATGGATTCAGTTAGAAATTGCACAGAAATGGATAGCTTCGCCTATCGCCCTGTATACACTTCTCCCCGTTTCCTGTTTAGGATTGGTTTTTCTTCTCCATGTAAAATCTCCTTCCACTCTATTCTTCTAAACACTGAAATTTTATTTACTAATTATTTATTTTTTTTATTTTTTTCCTCAATAGGAGTAGATATGTTCGCCTAACGTCCGGTTCATACTCCACCTGGTCTTTTGAAAAGGAGTAGAGGTTTATCCCTTTACGATGGGGTTTCCGATTCCTTCTAACGTTTTCTCAGTCTCTTTCACATCCAGTAGCCCCTTGCTTCTTAGTGTTACTATCACTTTGCTTTGGGTGAATTGTTTAAAAAATCACCTTGAATAATTTTCTCGCTCACTGTTAAAATGCATGTTATTAACATAATTTTTTAAAGAATAGTTGTTTTCAAATAAAAGTATAAAAATATAAATAAAGTATAAGACGGGGTTTGGCCAACTTTGCAATTTTAAGTGTGTGTGTGTGTGTGTGTGTGTGTGTGTGTGTGTGTGTGTGTGTGTGTGTGTGTGTGTGTGTGTGTGTGTGTGTGTGTGTGTGTGTTTTGCATAAGAATGTAACAAGTATGATATCAAATGAAGTTGCAAATATATAAAAATCTGAAACTTAAAGAAACAAAATGGTAAAGATGCTTTTTAAATTGTCCTTATAAAAGAAAAAATTCGGTGCTTTTCCAGAATATTCCTCACTATGGAATGTTACAAAATATATAAAATAATATATATAAAATTAAATAATATATATAATTTAACATCATATAAAATTAGTGCTGCGAACAACAAAAAAATGGATTGATCAAGCCAGTTTGATCTAAGTTTTTGTTTTTACTTTTTTTTCACTTTTTTCTATCAACAAGATTTGGTTCCGTGATTGATGGGCATATAATAAAAATGTATCTGTGAGTAGACTGGGTTCTCTCACCATGGGCGGGAATCAGTGAAAGCAAAGATAAACTCTCAATTCAAAACTGACAGGAAGGCAATGAGAATCTCTAAAACCCTTGTCATGGCAATACAGAAACAATAAAGAAAAGGAGTATGTAGAGAGCCATGATTGCCTACGTTTTTTTTTTTTGTGTGTGTGTGTGTGTTTTTTAACAGTTTAACTAAATCAATTGGAGTGGATACCATATTCAACAATGCAAAACTCGAGTTTTGCAACAATAAAGCAGGTCGATTTTGGAATCATGGTATTGGACTCAATTTGTAAGTTAGGGTTTGACATGATAAATAGCGACAGAAAATAATTATTTTCAAATCGCTAACATTTTTGGAGGAAATGAGTTTAAATTCAAAATTCTATTGTTCTGATTTAATTGCGGTAAGCAGTGAAAGAATAAACGATGTTAAAAATTCCCCATTGTTATGGAAAACAAATGTGTAAATGTCATTTAATTAAATGTTTTCCAATTGTGATATTTACTCGTTCTTAATAATCAAAGAAAAATAAATCAGAATTATGAATAATGTAAAAATATTCTCTTTATAAAGGCACAAATCTAGATTAAATAATGTATTTAGGCTGTATGCAATGATGAAAATCAATTCCTTTTTCTCTCATATAGAATTTAGGTCTTTCAATGGAAAAAAATTAAACTAAAACAAAAAAACATAAAAATTCATAAAAAGTAATTTACTCATTTTAATCAACAATGGTAACATAAATATATTTCGTCAATGAAGCGTGTTCCGGAACTTTCTTTCGATGCGTATTATCTAAATTTTCATCGTTGTAAGCATGTGCTGATATTTGTATTACATTTGATATTGAAATAGCAACCACTGTTCATTTGTCACTGTAAAATTAATTAGTTCTTTTTTATTTTTATACAACAGATATAATTATGGGAAAAAGAAAGTAAACATTTTGTTTAATCTACATAATTTTGTATTTTCGAAGTGACTGGTGTTTATTCAAAACGTTTTGTTTGTTTATTTCCGTGGAAAAAACTGTATTTCCATTTTATTAAGTAATATTTTTTATTTCTCTTCTTTATTTCAAATTTACCCTTGAAATTTTATTAAAATAGTGAAATGTTTGCACTTGCCCTCCTCACAATAAGTTAATGTTAATACTGTGATTCTTTTTTCTTTGTTTAATTTGAACTAGTTCATGTCCTGATTTTAAAAATTTAAATTAACTGAAATATATAAATTTACCTCTGATAAATAATACTATAATATTTTCCGTCATATTTATCATGTATGCTAGATCTCTTTTTATACGTATACACATTTTGGAATTTCAGGTTCCCATTGAAGAAAGGTAATATTTAAAAGCAGAGAGAAAGAGAAAAAACAGGAACAAAAGGAAGTTTCCAACTTGGCACTATTGACAAAAATACTGTCAGAAATATCGAAAATTGAGAATTGAAGCAGAGAGACTAGACAGAAAGATTGAAATATAGCAACAACAGAATTATACACATGTTGCTTCAAGTAAAGAAACAACAGATGCCAGTTTTGAGACAGGGAAGACAACTCACAGCATTTTGAAAGTTCCTAGATATGCAATGGAATTTATTAGGATGACGTATCTTCCAACATTAGGACACGGCTTGCTAATGCCTTTCTATTAAACCTACGCGATATGGGACTTCCTCATCCAAGCCTTAACTTAAAGAACATTATAATTGATAAGTCAAAAATAGGAAAAAGGCCAGAGTAAAATTAGCCATCCATCAGAAGCATGTTCCGAACCATGAAAATATCATCTGCATTGGTGTTAATTGAGGGAGTTGGTAGGGACGCTTTTGTAAAACAATGACATCACCGAGGAAAACAGTGAAAAAAAAACGAAACCAAAGAACGAGAGCGCGATTTGACTTTTAAGCGATGAATACTGGGAGTAGATATCGTCCCCAGTTATCGATAACAATGGTGCAACAGTTGTTGTTCTGGCAGATGATGTTGATGCTGCTTTAGAAGGATTCCACTGTCAATAAAACTTCTCTTGAAGACAATACCAGAACAAACAGTGGTTGCGAAGCAGGGCTTATTACAACTCTGGAGAGAAAAAAATTTAAAGGAAGTACCATTTGAAACTGTTTATAAGTTCATTGATAGAACTAAAAGCCCTAATTTTACTAGTTCTCTAGGATAACTTCGTGGAAATGATTACCAGGATTTACCCCAGATAGAATTAAACACTCTAGGTAACTTATATCTTAGTGCAGGGGAAATGAAAAGTTTAACTCGTGACTAGAGACTGTTCTTAGAATATGCAGTAGGAATTTCTTGAGGAAAAGTGAACCCTAGATTTGTTGCTTTGAAAATTGGGTCTCTAAGTCAAGCAAGATAGCTGACTTTAGCCATCAGGTTAATCTGTTTATGGACCATAGGTGATGTATCCACCAGGACTCTATGATAAATTGTACAGTCTTATAAAATTTATAATTAAAATATATGCAGTTAGTTGGTTTGGAATTTAAAGGGATAATAATTTC
Source organism: Acanthosepion pharaonis (assembly GCA_903632075.3). NCBI lineage: Eukaryota > Metazoa > Mollusca > Cephalopoda > Sepiida > Sepiidae > Acanthosepion > Acanthosepion pharaonis. The sequence goes on along the minus strand of CAHIKZ030001535.1, from coordinate 2,499,847 downwards.
CATAACCAACAACTGTACATCTTCAACATGATCCAAAAAGTAAAGCACAGAATGTTGCATTACAAAAATTTACAGTACAAAAATAGTTTTTGTTTCGAAAGTAACGAGCCACCAGAGAATAGATTAAAAATACATTCAAATTTTAAGCGACACAATGGTCAAATTTGATTAACCTCTTATAAAATGAAGGTTTTGAGCCTGTGATTACAGAAGCTTTTTTTAAATGATGAAATGCAGGAGGTTTTAATGAATGGAATAATATTGAAAATTGCCAAATTTACCTGCACATTCGCAAGGTGTAGAAAGAGCAGTTAAATTGACTATTGAAGCTTCCCAAACAGTAGACATGAAAGGCAAAAGCACATTATTACTAAATCATTGTGCCATTAAATAAAACCTTTAAAGGGAAATTTTACTAAACAATTTAGCTATATTATGATGTCGTATGTACATTGTAGTAGTTTAAATGAGATTTTCAATAAACAATGCAAATTTAAAACATTTTGTCATATAATTTGTGCCAAGCAGTATTATGGTGTTATATACAGTTTTATCGAATTTTATTTTTATTAATTATGACCTAACAAATGGTACATGATCTTATTCATTGATTAGGGTTTTTTGTAATCTTTTACAATTTTTACACAGTCTTTGCTTATCGAATACAGTAAAAAATTGCATATATTGCTCGTTGCGATTCATAATTAGAAGTCTACTTTGAATATATTTTCCATTCAATGTAAAAAATATCAATTTTCTTTGGATTTATTCTTGAAATAGTAAAGTTTTAAAGTATGTTTGTAAGCAAAAATCTGCGGAAATTAGGAATTTCTGTGTATTTTTTTACAGACAATATTTAAACCTAAATGCTCAAAAATTGGTAAAAGCTATTTGGTGCCAGTACTTATCACACCAAACTCCAGCTTTTTTCTCCGAATGCAATGTTGATTTCCTTTTAAAATGACAAATCAAACTGCTGTATTACAATAAGCCTACATGTGAGTTGTTTCTAATAAATTTTAATTCATACAGTTTCGTATAAGGTCGGATAGTACAGCTAACATTTGCTTCTCATCGACTCATTACAATCTCAGACTCTCCAATATATACATTTCTCAAGTATATATTCACTGCGTCTTTGACAGATATCAAAAGCAACCCCAGATGTTTGTCTTTGTCTCAATTCTGTTACAATTATATAGCTGATGCCATAGACTTAAGTAGAACACATTTTACAACATATTTTGGGGCACTAAAAGTTTAAGGAAGTCTAGCATTTTGGCAAAATTTGAATGACGTTAGCTGATTAACTTACGTTGTCTAACTGAAAGTGCATAATGTGGTACCGTTAGTATATATGGGTTGAAGGAGATTAATCCTCACATTCCATTCTTGATAGAGTTCAAAATCCTTTGACGGAAGGCATTCCCCATTCTGCAAACTCTTTTCCATAGGCTCTAAGTTGCAAGCCTTTTGTTATTTTAATTTCAAATGTTTAGATTAGTTCCACCGTGTCGGATCTTTACAGCCAGTGCACGCAATGATTTTACGAAGGAATCGAATCACCCTCATTTCCTTTGTATTTCAAATGCAAGGAGATACTTCCAATCAGCTTACCCCAAGGAATCTTAATATTTGAACGAACTCACTGGGGATGCTTCCCTCTTCAAATCAATGGTCAATTGTCATCGATCTCCCATTATCTTCATAATTTTCACTCTTTCATTCATATTACTCACTTCATTTCAACAATAATCCTCTACTTTGAGTCGCCCTCGCTCCATACATTGCGTGAACCTCATTATAAAAAGATTCATCAAAAGTCACTTATTAGTTCAAATGTCTTTTTTATTTTTGATACATGCTTCTTACTTAATTGTAAAATAAACGTGAACGTTACCTGAAAGCTTCAATAAAAAAAAATCTAGAAAATAAGAAGAAAGATAATTCAACAAATTACGACCAACTAGTTGCATCAGATTTGACAGTCTTTCAGCTATCTGAATTTCTTAGATGAAGCACTGCCATTATTAAATTATAACTTGTGTTTCGTATTATTTATTGTAGCACTTCTTTCAGGTTATTTATCTGTTGTCTTTCATTATTGATATATTGGATGAAATCTATTCTCGAGTTTTCTTTTACTAACAAAGTTAATTTCTAAGATTCAAAATAAATATCAATCAGTCATATAAGGTGTTACATATTATGTTGTCATATTTTCTTAGATTAAACATCGCCATTATTAATTTTTGACTCGTCTGACTTTCATAATATTTCTTTTACATTTTCAAGACAAGTATGGAGACGGAAGAGATTTCTATAAGTGAAAAGAGCGAGAAAAGAAACTGTTAGCATAGAACTTACGGTTGCATCTAGCCTATTCAACGGTAAACTGATGAGACCTAATTGCCAATCTAGTACTGCATTAAATTCATAGCGAGGAGCACATCTGAAAAATTACTATGAAAGTATTTAAAGGCTACATTACGGAGGTGGGAAGGTAAGTGAAGCCGAAATGCTGGGGTAGGACCAATAACATTGCTGATTATTCTTTGGATTTTATATTTTAAGACGACCTTATCTTTTCAATGAAAAATAAAACAAAATAATAAGAAATTGAAAAGAAAGACGCAAAAAAACGAATATATTCAACAGAATCTAATATTTAAGAAGTATGACTCATTGACATTACTCGAGTGAGGTCACTTATTTTTGCATAAATTTAATTGGTGGGATTTTAAGATTTTCTTATGTTTATTGGTGCGAAGCGATTTCTGAGCACGGCAACGTGAACTAAGTCTGTTCATCAGTTCAATTTTCTGATAAGTTATCTACGCGGCCATTTCACACCCTATCTCTGTAGTCTGCTAAATAAGAATAAACAAGGCTTCCCAATCTGAGTTCCTTTCCTAATGCCAAAATTACTTCTCACTACGCCTACAAACAGTTTTCGATGACTTCAGACATTTATACAGCTACAGAATGTTGTCACTACGCCCTCCTATCGCAGTTACATTATGTAACATATAACCAGTATGAATATTTAATTTTCGTCCATTTTGATACCAACTTAACTCCTCCGACCACTAAAATTCCCATTCATTTTCTTGTCAACATGCCATTACGAAAAACTTACCCAGCAATAAAATATAAACAATAAACGAACGAAAGGATGAGTAATAGGTCTTTTTTATCTGGTTTCCTCTTCCCGTCTTGTTGCTCTAATATTGGCCGTAACAAAGTCGCTGAATGACTACCTTATTCTCCGTTTTGGTGATAAAATAGCATTATTTTGAAAATTTCATATGTTTGTTTATAGACTCTGGTCAACTTTATCTCGGACTGATAACAGCAACCAGGTTTTTATGAAGCAAGATAATCGAGTCTCTCTCGTCAGTGAGCGTTCTCGGTCGTCTTCCTCGTGGACGGCATCATTCGTCTCGGCGTCGATCTAAAGCGACAGTCCGCGCCGCCATCTGTAGAAGCTCGTCACTTCAAGACGTCTCTAACCTACAATCTTACTAGTGTTGGGAGTAGAACGAATCAACATGGGGTAATGTCAAAACAGTAATCTACTTTCTGATAAAACAGCTCAGACGACATGAGAAACGGCGATCGGTTACGAACCGTGAGCACAAAATAACACGTGTATTTTGTGTTGGATTTTTTTTCTTTATCAGTAAAGCTCTTTCGCCACCAACGCTTAGATAGGCTATATCATATAACAGAGATTTTGAGATTGCCTTTGCTCAAGACATTGTTACCTTCTTAAGCACTTAGGAAATATGTCTGTACCTTAGCGGAAGATTTTACAAGAATAAAATTAACTACTAAAAAAGTGTCTGTTTTTGCCCACTGGGCATCACAATGCCGTTTTTTCCAAAGAGAAGAAGATACACATTAACTACAGAATTATTACCCAAACTTCTTTACTTATTACACATATTTTATACCAGCGAGTAATTTTTAAGCAATTATTGAATATTTTAAATCAAACACTACTTCTAATAAATATAAACGTAATATTTAGTAACTACACGCATTTAAGTAGACATTTCTATTTTTAAAAACAGTGAAAATAATCTCTTTCATAAAAGAAACATGTCACAAGATATAAATTGAATCTGTCTTCTTTTTAATCTGGAAAACTACTTTCAAGATAAGTGTCCTTTATCATTAAGCTACGAGAAACCATTACAGCAAATTATGGCTCAGTTATCCTATTTACGAAAGGCACGGCTCTCGTTGGGATCTTTCGAAACCGATATATACTAAATTTATGTTCGTATCTCAATTTTTGCATTAGGGTATTAGTAATTAATTTCACTGTTTTATAAAAAGGTAACTTCTCAAATACATGTACCCACAAAATATAGTTTATAGAATAAGAGACGTATATACGAAGATTGTTTGAAAAGTTCATAGGCTAACTACGAATGAATGATGCGAGAGCTGTGAAGTCTTGCAGGCATTAATTTCAAATCGTCTTATTAAAAACTGCATTGTTTATTTCCAGGTCAACACAGATTTGACTGTTCAAAAAAGCTTTAAAAGTAACTAGCATTGACTTTTCTTGAAAATGAAGAAAATTTGGCAATTAAGTATCTGATAAAAAGGGTTCAACGCCCAAATACATTCATACTGACATGAGATAACGCTCAAGCTTTACCAACAGTGCAAAAGTGGGCAGCTGAATTTAGGAGAGTAATAGAGAGTCTTGAAAATGACCAATGGTTTATACGTCCTGCTTCTTTCACCAACAAGGAAATCATTGATTGTGTTCACTACATCGTGATGGATGTCAGGTGAGTGATTATAAATCATGGCATGACGAAGGTTTCTACTCGGTGGGTGTCGCGTCTTTTGTCATCTGATCAAAAGCACACCGGTCTGATCACATCACAGGAAAATCTGACATTGTGAGAGACCCAGCAGGTTTCCTTGAATGCTTCCTAACCTGGACTGCGTATTGGGCTCTCATCACTTTGAGCCTGAGACAGAGACAATTCATGCAGTTGAAACACCCGATCTACAACTGCTTTAAATGAAGGCCAATGTCGTTTCATCTTCACGGAAGGTGGTAGCCACATATTTTATTTTTTTAATGCAAAAGGCATTGTGTTTACTGACTCTTTTCAAAAAGGCCATAGCATCTATGGAAAATACTATGCCAGCTTGCTGGGGCTGTTAAGAGAGACTGTTAAGACCAAACACCCAGGTAGACTGATGAAAGTAATCTTTTTCATTAGGACAATGCTCCAGTGCACAAGTCTTTGATTTCAATGGCTGTTATGCGTGGGTGTGGCTTTGAACTGGTTGATTACACTCACTTGTCTCCTGATTTGACTATCATCTGTTACCCAACATGAAATAATATTTGTTGATGAACAGAACAGCAGAATGAACAATCTTCTTTGAACCGTCAGATTCAAAGAATTATTGGCAAGAAACAATGCAGATATTAATATGAAACTCTAGTATCACTCCTTCATAATCAACTTATGAAAATTTCGTAAATATTAAGAATAACATATATAGTTATCCATGCTATGATATTTTTGAAGATCTGTGATTGATTTTTTTTTCTTTACTATAAAGAAGCATCTCAAAATAAGAGAATTTAATTATTATTTCTATGTAAATTTCTGGCATGAGCAGTTAACATTATTTTCCCTATTCACATTCGAACTATTTTTCTCAGCTTTCTTGCTGTTATCACAACGCTACAGCCGTTGTGCTCTACGGCCTTCATCAGGTATATATCGATTTGGGTAACATACAGGGAAATCTAGACTGAACCCTTTATTTATACTACGGAGGGGGCAACGCTGTGATAACAACAATACAGATGGGGATAAAAATGCGAATGTATTTACATTCGGACTATTATCTTCATCGTTGTGTAAATTAATTTTTTTTTTTTTTTGTAATGGTGGTATTTGTTAGTCGTTTTTTTAGTGAAGAAGGTGACAGGTGATACTGTAGGGGCAACTTACATAGTCGTGTTAAAAAATGCAAGACAGAAAGACAGCAAGTTATCATGAAGCTGAGATGAGAGGTGTTTTTCTCCATACGGCACACTTTCCAGGCGGAATGCTAAACAACTATTTGGTCATCGATTAATGGTAATGATAATATTAGCCGTTTCCCTACAAGTAAACATTTGGAATTCATTGACCAAGCAGCCAGTACTGTTTTTCTTTTAAAACAATTTTTCAGAAAATGGGTTTCTCAAGTCTCGTAGCTCATATCGCTCTTTTCAGTATTGATGAAGTGGGGGACCTTCCTAACTTTTTGTTTGAAGTAGCGTGGAATGTCAACATCAAGATTGAATCATTATATTTCGTCGAGTTAGATTTTATTTTACCGTAAGGTTAACCCTATACAAGGTCCGAATTCGTTTTTTTGTGTTGTTTATTTTATTTATTTTATTTTGTATGTGTGTGTGTGTGTGTGTTTCTTTCTGACGAAATTTACAATTTGGTCGAAAAATGATAGAAAGCCTCGTAATATATTTGATGAATGAATATTTTTATTCCATATCCCTTCAAGACGTAGGCAATCATGACTCTCTACGGTTCCCATTTACTTATTATCAGCGACTTACAATGTCTTGGTTTATTTCGTTTCAAGACATATCAACACGTCAATGGGTTATTTAATGCCGACAAGATTTTTAAGGTTCATATGAATAGAATACGTAATATTGTCAGAAATCAGTTTGGAGATTAGGTTTCATTTCACTGACCTGTTTTTGTATAGAGGGTTTTGTCGAGAGTCATATGTATTGCTGGTAATATGTTTTACACAAATGTATTGCTGGTAATATATATTGATTTTTAAATGTATTGCTGGTAATATTTTTTACACTAATGTATTGCTGGTAATATATATTGATTTTTTATTGGTAATATTTTTTAACTAATGTATTGCTGGTAATATATATTGATTTTTAAATGTATTGCTGGTAATATTTTTTACACAAATGTATTGCTGGTAATATATATTGATTCTTAAGTATATTACTGGTAATATTTTTTACACTAATGTATTGCTGGTAATATATATATTGATTTTTAAATGTATTGCTGGTAATATTTTTTACACAAATGTATTGCTGGTAATATATATTGATTCTTTAGTATATTACTGGTAATATTTTTTACACAAATGTATTGCTGGTAATATATATTTATTTTTAAATGTATTGCTGGTAATATTTTTTACACAAATGTATTGCTGATAATATATATTGATTTTTAAATGTATTGCTGGTAATATTTTTTACTCAAATGTATTGCTGGTAATATATATTGATTTTAAATGTATTACTGGTAATATTTT
>CAHIKZ030001535.1:2312500-2487500 GCA_903632075.3 Acanthosepion pharaonis | reverse complement strand
AGTTTATTCAAATGTCATCGATTGGTTTGCGAAATTGAACGAAACATAGACTTTGTAAATCTCGACAAAAATGTTAGCGATAACTCCAAAAATACTAAATATATTGAGGATTTCAACGCGTGATGCAAAAAAAAGAAAATCCCATTAGAGAAAAAAGCAACAATTATCACCCATTTTCTTAAGAATACCAGTTGTAATAACAAAGATTAGTGCTTGACTGGGCAATTGTTGCTATATTGTTTTGTTGTTGTTTGTTACTGCTTCAGGAAAAAGTCGGTCGTTCGAGAGATTTCAAATAATGAAATTATCGACGTCTTATGCACCAGCCGGAAGCATATTTCATTGATTGTTCATGGTGATGATAGAATGAGGCATTTTTTTCCAGAAGGGCAGGTAGGCATGACAAGAACTCCAACAAAAGACGACAGACAACAATCAGAACTATAGAGATTCGCATTACCTTCGGTGCTGCCCTCAAAGTTCTGAAAAATGTCTCAGGACCCCTACCTCCAATCCCCGTTCTCCGCAGTTACGGACAAGAGACCGATTAACATGACCCAGTATTAGCGACCGAGAAGGTGACCCTGTTTTACTACTTTCACAGTTAACTATCATTCAACCACATTAGCTGTTCAAGTGAAACCAAGAAATGTTGTGACGCTTCATTGACCGTCGCACAATGCAATCGCGAAGACAGAACCATGTGTATCGAGAAAGTTCTATTTTTCAGAAGAGAAATCCGTGTCGTTTTTAAGCTTAACTGATTTGCGTTCGGTGTTAGCCAGTGTAAGAGAAAGTTTGTACGTACGTTTTGACGCATTTGTCAAGGAGAGACTGCTTTCAACTAGATTGACCCCAGCTATTTAATGAATGTTTTAAAACTGCATTGTCACTGAATCACAAAACTTTTGCCTTCTCTTACAATATCATTTCTTTTACTGCACTCTATTCTTTGAAGCTTTGTCTGAAAATGAAGCCATTTTGTTCTCCTCGATATTTTCACTTTTTAACCTTTGTTCTTTCGTTAATATTATCAACCCCGTTCTTATTTCTTTTATTTTTTTCATTTCTTTGAAGACTGTACGTTTGAATCTTTGCCAACAGGTAAAGATATCATCTATCAAATCTAAAATGTTTGCATCTTCAGTCTCCCAAACTGCAATTTTATATCATTTATTTAACTTGGAACAAAAGCTTTCTTTCGATCGCAATATTTTCAAGAACAAAGTCTACCGAGTTTCTATTGCGAATAAATTGTTCAAGTAAAAAGCCATACGATCTTAATTTCTGATTGTACAAATGAAACAATATTTTTAAAAAAATCGATTCCGTGGTCGATTGTATAATGAAATTTTGTTAGTAAACCTTTTCTCTTTGAAATTCCATTTAGTCGATATTAAAATGAGAAATTATGCAACGGACCGTTAAAACGGACATTCGAGAGAAAGTAAATGAAATATAGCACATCGGAAAAGGAAACGATGAAATAAAGAAAATATTTTATTACTTCGTCTCCGATTAAAATGTTTACATTATTCAATAAGCTTCTTCTTCTTCTTCTTCTTCTTCTTCTTCTTCTTCTCCTCCTCCTCCTCCTCCTCCTCCTTCTTCTTCTTCTTCTTCTTCTTCTTCTTCTTCTTCTTCTTCTTCTTCTTCTTCCATGTGCCATGACTCTTCAGAACGTTGACGATCATGGCTTTCAACGATTTCCTGTCCTCTGTGTAAATGTCTTTTCGCTATCTTTCCTGACTCCTGTTCTGCCAACCATTTACATAAGCTCTTTAGATAGGTGATACGCTGTTTTCCTCTGTCCCTCTTGCCTTCTCTGTGAGTGTCGAATCTTCCAAGCCCTCTTTCCTCATTATGTGCCCTAGAAATGTCATCTGTCTATTTCTGATGCGAAGCATAAGTGTCTTTTTGTTCCCATGTTCTTCGCTGTTGCTCATATGTTCAGTTCATGGTATTCTCAGCATCCTTCTGTAGAACAAAATTTATGTTGCTTTAAGTCTCTTATTCATCTGTGAGGAGATTTTTCCAGCATTCACTGCCGTATAGGAGGAGTGATATTACATAGCACTTTTTTATTGCTTTATAACGAAATGTTTATTTATTATTTGTTTAGCTTTCCATTCCAGCGTTGATTATGTGAAATTGTGCTGTTCCATCAAATTGAATTTTTCATATTTTCCCTTGAAATTTGCGACCATATATGTATCTTGTCCTTGAAAGATTAAAAGAATATTGTCCCAGTCGTTATCTGGTTTACATAATATTATGGTCCGGTTCCTTGTACCACGGTGATAGTCCAAGGTAGAACCAATAAAGAAGAACTCGAACACGGATATGGAATAACACACATATATTACAAACAGAAATATATACAGAGAAGTAGAAAGTGTTAGTACGAACAATCAGGTTTAGTAGTAATTGTCTCAACGTGACTTTGTTTCGAACTGCCTCTGACTCGACTGACTGACTCGCTCGCTCTGACTGACTCCTGACGGACTTCACTCCAGACTTCAGACTGAACCCCCTGCTTCCTCTTGAGGCGCAGTATTTATTACGTATGGAATAGTCCATTATGTTATTATGGGTAAGGTTCCATAACACATAAATAATCGATTTAAAAAATAAATAGGCAACGCGTTTATAAATCAATAGTAATCAAATTTCATTAAATCTTAAGCAACTCTCCTACTTTTTATATTCCCAGTAAACAGAAATAGCTCTCTCAAAGAGGAGAGTAACAAAACAAGGGGAGACCACTCTTGAATATTCATTCGTTATTCTATTCTGTATTTAAGTATTATACTAACACGTCTCGTTTAATTACATTGAAATAGCTTTCTATCGCGTGTATGAGATCCAATCATAAAGAATTAAAACAATCATTAAATAAACTGAAGCCAAAATGAAGTAACCTGACTACTTAAAATCCTTTTAAAACTTGTGGCCTCCCTAGCAAACTTCAGACGCACCACAACTTGGTATTACTTCAGACGTGGTACGTTTGTATTTACTTGACTCTCCAATGCGTCAGGTTGTGACAAAAGGTCGGTTTTTAACTTGGGAAACCAAGTGTCTTCACTTGGGCCGCAAGTCTTAGCTGGTCAGAGCCGGTCCAAGCTAGTCATAGCTGTGATACTACCAGCGCAGGGACGGATACCTGTGACCGGCAAGTATCCAAAGAGTGGGTTACACACTCAACAGACGCGTCACGTTTCATGCTATACAAGATTGCAAACTATCCATATTGCTGATAGATTGATGCGTAGCTTTTGTTCTCGATTCTTGGTGATCATCTACCAAGTCAGTGTTTCTCTATCGTTTTAAGCAACGTTCCTTAAGTAGACAAATTGAACGACGTTCTATCAACATGGCTTCCCGTCGTTTGACATTTCGCCTATAGGAACAGATTCCCTGGTGGAATAAGGGATACATGCTCGATTCCTGTCAAGGAAGTCCTTTTTTCTTTGGGAATTGTCGGTCTAGACTATTAATTTCCCTGTTTAAGTATATCAAAAGCAGAGATAGCAGCTTAAATACGTGTTTTCCCCAAAAATGTGATTATTGTAATTAGATCTAGGGTCGAATTAAAAAAAAATCTATTTAAGAATATAAATACATGTAAGTCCCTTTTCATAGACCTCTCGGTAGAATTGCGTTGTTTTTTTTTTTAGATGCTTTGCTGATGTATGGGTATGATTTCGGTAACTCTCAGTAGAGACAAGACAAGTGAAACTTATTATTACTAGCGGAAATACCCGGCGTTAAACGGGTGTACATGGCTGCAATTGTATAACCGCACTCCCCTATATACCCACACCTGCTACCTAAAAATGTCTGCTTCGCCGCTTATGGGTCATTTAATACCTAAATTTAATTTTCCTGGGAGTATTAGCAATTTATTTGACAAATAAATGTATAGATGGTATTTTTTGTTACATAAATATATTGCTGTTAATATTTCTTTCTTTGCGGAAAAAATACAGCTGCTAATTATTTTACTATGAAAATGTATTGCTGGAATGTTTACTATAAAATGTTTTATACTTTCATAGTGATTTGACATTTACAATACATTTTCTCCTTAATGAATTACTTTATCTTTTAAAGCTGCATTATTTCTGTCGAAATTATAGTCAAACCTAAAACGAAGATTGAATAATACCATAAAATCAGCTAAATAATTCTTCTCGATACACCGTATGTGTACAATGAGAATTTAAATTTACCGCTCAGCGTCTCTGTATCTTTAACGATTTCCATGTAAAATTCTCAGCTTCGTTTGTTGTATTTCTCCTCAACCCCCACAATATATATATATATATATATATATATATATATATATGATCGAAATAAAAGTATAAAATTTAATATTACAAGACATATTAAAACAATATTAAATAATAAAAAAAAACCAAAAAAAAAAAACCGGTTGCTTCCCCCACCCCTTGTTGTTGAGTTTTTTTTGTTTTTTTTGTTTTTTTTTGTTTTTTTGTTTTTTTTTGTTTTTTTGGGTTTTTTTTGGTTTTTTTTTATTATTTAATATTGTTTTAATATGTCCTGTAATATTAAATTTTATACTTTTATTTCAATCATTAAATTTTGTACCTACAAAAATATCTTTAAATATATATATATATATATATATATATATATATATATATATATTACAGATTGATAAAGCAATAATTATTCTGAAGTAGTTAACGCGTATCTTTGGGGTATTTTCATTCTATTTCATCATTGCATTACACAATGTTTACTATAGTAAAGACATTGATATATGTTTATATATCGTGTATTGCCATAATTGTTCTTTAGGTTGATTATAGAAACGTTTCCCATTGCTTTCCTAACGGGGATTGTAATGAGATATCACCTCTAACTAGATAGCCGTTGACTCAGCAAGCGTCCCTCAGTTCTTCGATGGATCTTATCTTCCGTGCTACTAGTTTGCTGACCACCCTCCTCACACCCCGAAATGTTGGGGGGTGGATCGGTTGGTAGCAGACCATAAGACATAAAGGTTTTAAACGAAATTTTTTAAATCTAAAAAATTCAAAGAAAAATGTTTGACGATAATCGGGTTAATAGAGGGAAGAAAACATATAAAGACACTATTCAGATTCGATCAAAAGACTTTAGGCTGGTTTGAGAGAAACTAGAATTCGTTTTTACGTAAAAACAAAAACCAAATCTACTCAAAATTTATATCGGAAAAAATCGAATGGCATTCAAAAGGAAAGCGAAGAATTAAGAAAATCACTAGAAACAAAGAAAAGTAAGTTCAGCAGCCTATGTAATATCATGTCTCGTATAGGACAATAATTGCTGGACAATTGAGTCAACAGAGACGTGGTCGTACAAAAAAAAAGGATGCTGAAAATATATGAACTGAAATGTGTAATCACACAAGGAAGTTTTAAGGCAAATGGAAACAAAATGGATGCTTATACTTAGAATCAGAAAGAGGCTGTTGAAATTTCTACGATATATATGTAAAGGAAATAATGTTTGGAATATTTGACCCTCATAAGGCATATTGGGAGCAGGAGAGACAGAAGGAAACATCGAATAACTTTACCTAACGAGCTTGCGTAAATAGATGACAGAACAGGAAATAGGAGGGATTGTAAAAAGATAAACATTGCTCACAAGTAAAAAGGATAGGAAGCTGTGGAAAGCCGTCATCGTTCACATCTTAAAGGAACATGGCACACAGATGAAGAACTTATATATGGTGTAATGTGAGGTTAATACTATACGAAATGGTAAATAATGCAATAAACTACATTTTGTGGTGTGTATATTTTCCATTTTATATATATATATATATATACATATATATGTGTGTGTGTGTGTGTGTGTGTGTGTGTGTGTGTGTGTGCGCGCGCGCGCGCATACTTTAAAAGTCAGGAGATCAGTTGAATCCGCTGACTTGGTTTCAACCTTACGGTCTCCTCAGGCGATTTTTATGAAATGATCTCTTAACGCTTTATTTTTTTTTTTTTAATAATCAACTCTATATTAATTTTAAAAAAATAAACAAGCGCATGACGTTGGGTTTAATAGAAAGGGAGGAGGAAAGAAGAAGAAGAAGAGGTGGAGGAGGGGGAGTATTATAAAAGTATCGGTGGGGGGTTAATTGAAATGTACAATTTTTTTATCCAGCCTCATATATGCTTAAGAGGAATTTCTTAATAAGTTTCCAAGGACTTAAGACTTTGGATTTCTGGTTCAAAAGTTGTTTGGATCCGGTCATCATTGCTAATTATTCCAGTTGGTAGAGGTTGCATATATTGTTGTGATTGTTATAAGGCTTCGCCTTTTTTTTTTTTTTTTTTTTTAAATTTTCCAACTTACAATCGGATCCCGGTTGTTTTTTTTTTTTGTTATTTTCTTTTAAATTCCACACTCATTAAAAAAGGCGAAGCCTTATAACAACCACAACAATATTTGTAACCAATAATGTTCTACATGTTACTTTTACATTTATTTTATTTTTTCACGCGCGTATTGACCACTTTTAATACCAGTTTCCTGGTCTGACTGATTCAACACTGAATATATATTTATATATATATATATATATATATATATATATATATATATATATTGTATATTCCTCTTTTATATATATTTCTCTAAAGACGACAGACAAGGTGGTGCACTTAAACATTTTATTTATTTTTTCTTTTGTTCGTACAAGTGTTTTCTTTTTATATGGCAAAGATTTTTGCTTGTGATACTGTGATTCTTGTCTGTATGGTCTTATGAAAGATGTCTTTAGACTTAAACGATTAATTCACCTAAAACCATGTTTACATATTTATCTAAGAAAATGGTTCTCTATTGGTGATAGATTAGACATATATAAACAAGTTAAATGTCACACGTGTCACCTTCATTCGCTTCTTATTCCATTGGTAAGGAGGAAGTTTCACTGAGACATCTTCTTCCCCAGAACTTACTTTGTGAAACAGACATGATGTTTCCCCGATCACTACGATCTTAACCTCTTCAAGTTTATCAATCGTTATTTATCTTATTTATACTCAAAATATGTACTTCTTACTTCCACCTCATTCAGCAACACTCTGCCTTGAGTGACTCATAAGCATTAAATTGGGAGAACCAAATAATTTAAATAAACTATAAAAATAGTATAATATATGACTTAAACGTTAGTTTTAGTGGATACCCATGTTTGAATTGACGCTCCGTTTATTGAATAAACAGTATATTTTTGTGCACCGGTCCGAATATTCAAGAAAGTTTGTTAAATCGAAATAAGCGTTCACTGGCGTTCTCCTTAACAGATCCGACATGCTTTTAGACCGTCTCAGCCACGGAGTGCATTGACGATCAAGCAAAGTTAAATCGTGCCTTGTAAACGAAAATAAATAAATATACTGTTTAATAAATAAATAGAGCATCTACTCAAGTATGTGTATTCACTTAAAAATGACGTTTAAGTAATATCATCTCTGGGATTAATATATAAAAATTCCATCACTTCTTTAGAAATATATATATATATATATATATATATATATGTGTGTGTGTGTGTGTGTGTGTGTGTGTGTGTGTGTGTGTGTGTGTTTGTGTGTGATTCATATTTTAAACTGTTAATTATAAATATCTGAAATATGAAAATATTTTGACGTCATCATTTTAACCCTGTTCGAAATATCACATTTTATATGTCACTAAAGATGGCGTTGTAACTGATGTTGATTGGTCATCTTTAGAGTACTACTTTTTTTTCTTGTGAATCAAGCAAAGAGGAGACTCATTACTATTTCATTAAACAGTCTTTACTAGAGACAAATCGAATTTGTCATACAATTGTTTCTTCTTTTAACTTTGATTAATCTTTAATTCACTTTGCAGTTTGTCAGACAGCAGTGAAAAATCGAGCAACTAATCTGAATAATACACACCAATAAAGTAACTGTCAAAAAACAGAACAAGGGAAAGCGATCCGAAAACTAATTCAAATACAAAATTTTAAAAATTCTTCTAAGAAAATCTAAAAAAAAAAAGATGGATGTCGATAGAAATAGACACTAAATCTCGAAAGGAAATTTTAAAGAAAAAGAAAGCAAATAAAAGCAAAGATTATAAAAAGAGAAAAAAGTTTTACGGGAAATCAAAAAGTAGTAAAAAAAAAATGATGAACAGTACAACGGCTACAAATGTAAAAAGTCTGATTCGACAACATTTGACAGGCTGCCGAGTGGAGCATTACACATTTATTTCATTAAATATACAAATGCCACGTAGGAAGGTGAGATAGTCTTCTTTAAAAAAATAGCAAAAAGAAAAAATCACTAAGAAGAGAAAAAAATATGAGTTGGAAAGCATAGAAACTAAAACAAAAAACGAGAATACATTAATAATATGATTACAGCAAAATCGAGCGCGCAAAAATGAGGCGACAAAATCCGAGTCAATTTATTCGGCGAAGAGCAACAGTCTTATGTACGACAGGAACTGACAGCTGCGCTTGAAAAAGCATGGCTAATCCACTCCTTCTTTAGGTCCTCCTCCCCACCCGCTCCGAAAAAATACTCCCCCACTTCTTCCTACTTTTATTAGATTATATAAATATTGATTTACTCAAAGACCCAACAATTATATCACTGTTATCTTTGCGTTGCCTTTATTTTGATTGTCTTTATCATTTCCTTAATTGTCATTAACGTCAGATTTTTTGTCACCAGTAATTATTTTCTGTCACTTTGTCATTTGTTTTAAAATATCGTTGATTGTGAAGTTATTCGGGAAGAAAAAAGGCTTTTTAGCGCATTTTAAATGACCTTAAGAAAAAAAAATGATTAAAATATTTATGCAAAATGATTATAAAACATAAATCTCTTAAATCAATTATTTCCGTTTTTTTATATACACAATTTTCCAGAAAATAAACAATTGCATTTTATTCAGTTGAATATTCGCCACTATTTGCAATGACTTGTTGTCACTTATAAGGCAGTTCTTTTCGAATAACTCTTGAATTCGAGAAATATTTTTCCACATCAAAACTAAAAATAATAACTAATAATAATAGGTTGGTACAAGGCCAGCTGAATAAGTCAGTTCAAAGGAAAAGACCAGCCGAGTTCTAAAGATATTTTAGGTTATTCTTACGTTGTCTTTGAGAACAACATCTTTCTTATTGATAAGCGCAGGGATCTTTTCGATCAACATTTTACGAAAACGTTGCAGCTGATGAATACATAAATGAGCATTTATTGCTTCATTCCGTTTGAAAAACTAAGTGAATTACACCTTGACGATTCTATCCCAAGCACAATATTATTTTTTTTCTATGGTGATTATTATTTGAGATCGGTTGTGGTGATTTCCCTTTAACAATACACTGACTATTACATTGAATATTGTCGAATGGTAGTTTATTCCAAATTTATTCTTAAATACCAAGTATGATTAGTAGTTAAGTTGATACATTCGTCATTACAATTGGTTAACAAAAGTGGGAATTACTTATCAATCAACTTAATAATATCCTTATCATGTTTTTTCGTAAGACTCTGATAAGGGGCTACTGGGAGTGAAAGTGAATGAAAAAGACTTTAGAAGGAACCGTAAATTCAATCCTGAATAGGAAACAAAGGATGAGATTCTACTCTTGTTCAATCTGGCAGCAAGGTCTCAGATTGGAAGTTTTGAGAATCGTGGAATCATTGTTGTTGTTCCCAGGTTCACCCTGACCGAGAGTGATAGCACCTGTTGGGGGGGGGCAGCTATCGTCAAATAATGAACCCCCAAAGAAAAACAAATCACTATGAAAGAATAAAATTTATAGCAAAATAACCAGCAATATATATTTACAACAAAATGATGACCAATACATTTTATCTGTAGTTTTGTTTTATATATATATATATATATATATATATATATATATATATATATATATATATATATATATATTATATAATATCACAAAATAATATTCGAATTATCGAATTCTATTTAAGAACAGTCACAATTTGTAGCCTTTAATATCTATATGAAGAGGAGAAATACATTGAGGATAATTTTAAACTATTCCAATACCCTAATTATATCATATTTAATGCGAAGCCTTGTAAATTATTTCAAAATAGAATCATTCTAACAAACCCATCAAATGAAAATATATTATTTACCCACCAACTCTATAGCAACTACAGGGTGACTGAAAAGTTATTCCCCATTTTAAAATACTTATAATTTATTTATTAACTATAATATTTACAAGACATGGATATGAGATGAAAGCGTTTAGCACGATGTTTTATTTAAATCTCGATATGGGCAAAAGATTTCGCTACGAAACTTCTCGAGCCGCTCAGGAATCGCATTAACTGATTTTACCAGGAACTCTTGTGGCGTGGAAGACATAACTTTGTCTTCGCTTTTCAAGTCTTCCAAAGTCTTGGTTTGGTATTATAGACTTGCTCCTTTAACTAACCCCAAATAAAAAAGTCACTGGATATTAATTCAGGACTGCTGGATGGCCACTCATACATAAAATAGGGATTTACTTTTTAATCACCATGTACAATTGAGAAAAGTTTTTCTAAGGTTAACATAAAATTTGTTACAGTTAATTCTAAATGAATAAAACACATAATGCAAACGAAAATGGCAATAAGAGACTTTATATTTATTTTCGCCTGTCAGTCTGAATATTCAAGAGTCTGCCCATAATTTGGATTTAAAAAATGTTATATTAGTTCAAGGAGAATGCGATTGCAAAGAGGAACGTAAGATTATCCACGGTGAATTTGCTTCCAGGGTCTTATAGCATTTGAGATTATCCACGGTGAATTTGCTTCCAGGGTCATATAGCATTTGAGATTATCCACGGTGAATTTGCTTCCAGAGTCTTATAGCATTTGAGATTATCCACGGTGAATTTGCTTCCAGAGTCTTATAGCAGTTGAGATTATCCACGGTGAATTTGCTTCCAGGGTCTTATAGCATTTGAGATTATCCACAGTGAATTTGCTTCCAGGGTCTTATAGCATTTGAGATTATCCACGGTGAATTTGCTTCCAGGGTCTTATAGCATTTGAGATTATCCACGCTGAATTTGCTTCCAGAGTCTTATAGCATTTGAGATTATCCACGGTGAATTTGCTTCCAGAGTCTTGTAGCATTTGAGATTATCCACGGTGAATTTTCTTCCAGAGTCTTATAGCAGTTGAGATTATCCACGGTGAATTTGCTTCCAGGGTCTTATAGCATTTGAGATTATCCACGGTGAATTTGCTTCCAGGGTCTTATAGCATTTGAGATTATCCACGGTGAATTTGCTTCCAGGGTATTATAGCATTTGAGATTATCCACGGTGAATTTGCTTCCAGAGTCTTATAGCATTTGAGATTATCCACGGTGAATTTGCTTCCAGAGTCTTGTAGCAGTTGAGATTATCCACGGTGAATTTGCTTCCAGGGTCTTATAGCATTTGAGATTATCCACGGTGAATTTGCTTCCAGAGTCTTATTGCATTTGAGATTATCCACGGTGAATTTGCTTCCAGAGTCTTGTAGCAGTTGAGATTATCCACGGTGAATTTGCTTCCAGGGTCTTATAGCGTTTCACTTTTCTTAGGTTTTCTGTGGTCATAGTGTGCAATGTTTAATAACAGAGGCGATAAAATATATATATATATATATATATATATATATATATATATATATAAAAAAACTAAATTTTTGTTTGATTTTTTAATTTAATATAAAATTTTAAAATTTCATCTCTCCCTTACTTTCGTGAGCATGAGTAGTGACAACAACGTTAACATCACTTTAGCCCGAAGAAGAACGAAACGTGTCACAAGAAAATTTGTTTCCTCATTGTCATTGATTTTCCTAACACACACACACACACACACACACACATATATATATATATATATATATATATATATATATATATATATATATATATATACATGTATGTATCTGAGGACAGTGCAGAGGATTCGGAAAGAGTTCGATTAGTTTAATAGGTATTACTAAGGTACGGCAGATCGGAAAACTCACTCTGATAAAAAACTCTAACTCATACTCGACACGATGCCTACATCACGTGCCTTGGGGGGTAGTGCTGACTTGGTTCAAGAGGGTGGCAACTGGAAGACCCTATGTCTGGCAACAGGATACTGCACCATCCCACAGAAGCAAGAGAACTCAATCAGGTCAGTCAGACAATTTCTGCGACTACATCATCTTTTGCATCTGGCCACCTAACTCCCCAGACTGCAACCCCCTTGATTATTATGTGTGGGGAGCAGTTGAGCTAGAGACTAACAAAACTCATTGTAACAGCAAAGCGGAACTGGAGACAAGGATTATGGCCAACTTAATTATTCACCAACTTAAACAAGGAGACCGGCCAGAAGAGTTGCAGGAGATTTCGAAGTAATGTGGAGGTTGTGGTTGAAGCTAATGGTGATTTACTGAATAAATTTACTTTTTAGTATTGCAAGATAGTTTTGTGCACTTTTGGTAAATATATCTGTTAAAATGAGATGTCAGTTTTATTTTCATTTTTGCGTCATTTAGATGACAGTTTTATGGATTGTCGTCTAAATAACGCAAAAATGAAAATAACAGATAATTATACTTAAAAATAAAATATATTTAAAAAGTTAAAAATTCGTCAGGTTTAGATAATTTATATTAAATTTAAATCAGAATATATTTTAAAAAGGTTATAATTAATAAATATTGTTATATTAAAGAATGTAAAATGTATTTAAAAATGAAAATATAAGATAAAATAAATTATATATTCGAAAATAGATTAAACTTTAACGATAAGTTAAATCAAAAACAAGTTATATTAAAAAACCAACAATACAAAGTTATATTAAAACAAAAGAAAAGATAAAGAAGTGTAAGTGTTAAACGGAAAGATAGTTTTTAGAACAGGGGATAATTATAAGATATAATTAATATGGTGAAAAAATGGTAATATAGGCTTTAGAAATAATTATACATTCGACATTTGAAAAGTTAGAGAATTATAAAGCAATGAAGTAAAATTGTTATTATGGAATTTAAATTTGTTTTTATGTCAACATTTTAAACTAATTCATTCTTTTGATTCAATAGTTTGCTTTGATTATTGTATTTTATTTTTCTATTTTTTCTTCTAAACGTAAGCTACACCTATCTCTAAGACTATTAGGAGTATGATCGGAACCTATAATTTCCCAGTCTATCAGTGGGTTCAGAAGTTTCTCCATCAATTCTGATTTTTTTTTTTTTGAAAGAGTTGTCTAGTGTGTTAATTTAGGGTTGGTAAAAAGTACCTATGGGTATAAAATCTCTTTTCATTTCCCCGCAGAAATTCTAATGTAAACATATAATTTTTTTGTGGGGGTAGGGACGGTTGCTTGGTATATAACTCTAGTAGATCTGCATTTGACTTCAACTGGACAACTTTCTTTATCTCCACAATTACAGGAAGGTTCAATACCAGGTTTTTTTGTTTTACTTACTTAAAATCTAGTTATTATGCGAGTTGATAATTTTAGGTGCAGGAATAGCTAATTTTAATCGTGCATTTCGTCTGGCTGAAACATTGAAATGGATAAATTCTGTCTTAATTTTTCGACGGCTTTCACAGTTAAATTTCTAATTCCGACGCGAACGGGGTGGAATAAAACTGATGAAGCTTTTTCTTCGATTGAAATACATCTATCCCCCATATGAGATAATTTTGGATTTTGTAGTGTAATACTATTTATTGGCTCTGTTATAATAAATACATTGAGCTCTTTTTGTGGATCAGTTTTAATATTTTATATATAGTAAAGGTAATAAATCCGGTGGTATATAAGTGGATCCTATTAATATAAAATATTAAAACTGATCTATATATATATATATATATATATATATATATATATATATATATATATATATATATATATATATATATACTCTTGTTTGATTATCGTGAAGTTACATGTTACAGAGTTCATGTCTACACATCTTCTGTTCGCGATGTTCAGAATTTCTCAAACTTTCTTCTTTTACTCCGTACCATGTTTCTTCAAAACGGAGTGATCATAGTTCTACACAACTTCTTATCCTTCGTGACTCTTAGCATTTTTTGTGCTTTTACTCCTCCTTCCTTTCTTGTTCAGCTATCCATTTACATAAACTCCCTACGGTAAATTACTCGTTGTTTCTTTCTGTCGTTCTCGCATTTAATATGTCCTATGAGTTTCAAATTTTACAAGATTTCTTTTCTCATTATATATCCCAGAAATTTAAAATGTCTCTTTCTTATTTCATATATAATTGTCTTTTTTTTATTTCCATCTTCCTCTGAACTTGCTCATAACACCCATTTTCTGTTCACGGTATTTTTAGAATCCTTCTATAGGACCACATCTCTGTTACTTCCAGCTTTCTCTTTATCTGTTAGGAAATCGTCTTGTATTAACTGCATTATTATTTCATAACTGTTCAACACTCTTTTCTTTGTTTCTAACATCATTTTCTTGTTTCTTAATACTTATATGGTATATTATTTGCATAAATAATAATAGTTTGTAATGACAACTTGGAATTGAAGTTTGTGATAAATCCACAAGACAGATAAGATGATTGAAAAAGAAAAGGTCAAAGAGCTTGTGAGATTTCAACATCCAAACAGACTGAGACCTTGAAGCACTGCAAATATGCGAAAGGTGTTATCTCTCTGAGGTCGTATGATTTGATGGAGAACACCGATAATGTACGATTTCCAGCTGAAAGTAAAAAAGATTGTGAATGTAGATATACTACAACTACTATTACTACTACTACTACTACTAATAATAATAATAATAATAATAATAATAATAATAAAAAGTAAAAGCTGAAACTGAGGGTCTTATTCTTGCTGCTCTAGAAATTATGCTTGCTAACTAGAAATTACCAAGCACACATACGGAAAAATTGTGCTAGTCCAAAATGCGTATTCTGTGATAAATATCCAAAAACAATTGACCATCTTGTATCAGGTTGTACGGTATTGACACCCACTGAATGTAAAACACAGCACGACAGAGTGGGTCAATATTTGCACTGGAAAATCTGCAACGCTTAAGGAAAGGAAACGGTAAGAATTTGGTATGAACACCACTTAGACCCGGTTACAGAGATAGGAGCTGTAACAATTTTATGTGACCTTACAATACACACAGACAGAACAATGAAATCTAATCGCTCTGATATCGTGATTGGAGACCGCAAAGACAAAATATGCCTCTTTATTGACATGGCAGTCCCTGCAGACTGCAATGTATCTTTGAAGATCTTCAAAAACTGTCAAACTACAAGGACCTTGAAATCGAAATCTCATAAATGTCGCACATGAGGACATCAACAATTCCAGTTGCAATCGTAGCTTTATTAGAACAGGTTCCGATACACACATTGAAGGGATTCTTGGTAGCCCAAAACTTAAAGAAATACAAAAAAGTCTGTCCAGTCCAACACCTTACGAATGGCTTTAGCTATATAAAATCTGTGATCTTAGTTTTTTTTTGTTTTTTTTTTGGTGAGTGTCATCTCAAAAATGCTCAGTGGAAAATAGTATGATGACATTTCTGGTCTCGGAAAGAAATAAGAATACATCAGAAATCAAAGAAAATAATAATAATAATAATAATAATAATAATAATAATAATAAGTATTTTATCATCTCGTTTTAGCTATGAACAAGTGTAGTATCTATACTTTACTAATTGAATTATGTCCAGAGTCTCCTTCTCTCAGATCACAAAACATCCTTTATATATGTTTTCCTTTGCTCCTATAAAGAAACTGTGTACAGATTTATGCTTTAGGTAGGCGTTTTCTATTAATTCTTTTCTCAAAATGTTCAAATTATTTTTGTGGTGTCCCAAGAGGTAAAACCAATAGCGTCAACTGTATTCATCAAACTTCTTCGGGACCAACAGGATGACAAGTTTTCCGTTTTATGGAAATCAAGCCAAAAAGGGAAGAAAGAAAGAAACGTATTTTTTTGTGGTTAACAGGCTAAGTAGAAAAACGCCCATATATTCGAGAAAATAATATGAATGCACATCCATACAGGAAATGTAAATTATTGAATATTTATATTCACTCGCAGAGAAATCGTTTCTTTCTTCTGTCGTCATACGAACTGATATAGGAATATACAATAAAAGTTAAGGAAGGAAGATATATGTAAAAAAGGTCGGGGCATTAAAAAATGTCAACTCATTTGGGACAATCTTCAGTTAAGTTAGTAAGCGACAAGTACTTCGTTCCTTTCAGAGGTGAGTCTCGAATTTTTCTTTACTAACTTTTTCGACAAACTGCTCACAATTCATGTCTATTTCTCTTACTTGTCACATAAGTTTCAGGGTCATCTAAGTACACATGAAAGGGAAAATGGCAAAAGTGAAAGAGTGGCGATTGCGGTGGGAGAGAATGGAAATTATGAATGCATATATAATGATTTATTTCTTTTGTACATATACATTTACGGAAGTATATGCATATCAACACAAATAATGACATATTTGTAACTACCACATCTAAACACACACACACACACACACACACACACACACATATATATATATATATATATATATATATATATATATATATATATATTATGAAGATATATAGGGAAAATAAATAGCCATATTGGTATTAACTGCCGGCCGATTGGACGCATTGTTTTCAAATGAATAACTCTCATGGCAACACATAGAAATAGAATATGTGCAATTGCTTTTTTTATATTTTAACACTATTTTTATTATTTATTATACTGAAACCACTTATAGTAATATATATGCCATTCATGAATCATTAACAGACACATATATAAAACAAAATCGTATAGGTTTGTAAAGAAATTTAAAAATTTCAACTAATAAACTATAGGGCTTTGGAGATTTTTTCTTTGAGGGATATATATATATATATATATATATATATATATATATATATATATATATATATATATATATGTGCACTTACGCGCCCGTTCTCCCGTGTGCATATAGCAAGGTTTTTTTAAACTGTGGGCCCCAAGACGTTAGTGGGTCACGAGATAAATAAAATGGGTCGAGAAATAAAAAAAAAGAAAAGCATATATGCAAGTAAGACCAAAGTGCAGAAAATAAACAACTATAAATGTTGCACAGAATTCATATATCATCACTAGTTGTTCACCGAGGCAAGCTCGTATTATATTTTTTTAATATAATTAAATATAGGAATTGATGGATAAATTGTTGTTTAACTTACACAAAAGGGAAAATAACACCGGCATCTCATTTTAAAAAATATATAAAAAATTACACGAAAATGTCTTGAAATATTAAGGGTAAATTTATTCAACAGAATCGTCACTCTTCAATTTGGTGAATGCTACCAAAATCCTTGCCTTCAGTTCATCTTTGGTGTTAGATTGAATTTTGTTTTCCTCTGGCTCAACTGCGCCCCGCATATAATAGTGGGATGGCTAGATGTAAAGGGTGGTGTAGTGGCAGAAATTGTCTGACAGCCATGACAGGCTTCTCCTGCTTGTGTAGCATGGTGCAGTGTCCTGTTCCTGATGCAAGTTCTTCCAGCCACCATGTATATATATATATATATATATATATATATATATATATATATATATATATGTATGTATATAAGACATCCTTGTTAAGGGATATTGGAAAAGAATTCAAGAAAAATTGAAGGCTAAGCTTAATTGCAATACTTTTTCAGTGGTCTTTAATGAAACTTGTATTGCTGACAAGTGACCGCGATTTAGCTTTTTTATTTGATTATGTCTGTACATTCGTAAAACTATTTTATTTTCTAGAATGAAAATGTTTAAAACTTCCCAGATATTTAACATATCAGAGCACTCACTGTCGGCTATTAATTATCAAGGTTTTCTTTTTTACCCGAATATGTATATATTTATATATGTATATATTTATATATGTGCATCTGTAATGATGGGAATGTTTTTTTATTTTCCGAAAATGTAGTTAGAGACAGACAGAAACACACACACACACATTTATATATGTGTGTGTGTGTGTGTGTGTGTGTGTGTTATAATAATTATAATGATTTTTCTTTTACATCACATATAAGTTACCCACTAAACAAAATACTTTGTAGAATCTTTGTCAATTGTTTTTTATTGAAATATATATATAAATATATGTTGCTATTCTTATCAAATATAACAGATAACTAATGACTATTATGGTTGATCATGAGCCGTTCAATGATTCATATAGTACCTTTAGTTTCGGCAAGAAATAAAGACAAAAACTGGATTTTCTTTTATTATGCTGTTCCTCGATCTAAGCTTTCGGTTCACATGAGCCATCATCATATAATCTCTCTAATTATATATATGATAACCACCCTATAATATTAAAATAGACTGATAGGCAAATATCACATTATCCAAGTAAATATGAAGACAAAAAGAAAAATCTATCAAATAAAATTAAATCATAAACATTACCACATATAATATTAATAACAGAAAATGTAGAGCGTATTTAGAAGAAAAAATATATGAATTTCAATAATCACAAATTACAAAATATACAAAGTGAAAAATAATTACCATTATAAATTACAAAATATACAATTATACATATGAAAATAAAAATCGTATATAATTCATGCATAGATATACAAATACGCACATACATATATCAGAATGATTATATATATTCATATTTATATACACGTATTTTATTATATATATATATATATATATATATATATATATATATATATATATATATTCATATAATGAGATAGGTGTGCATAAATATAAATATATACATATATATTTATAAATATATGTGTGCTATATACTACATATATATATATATATATATATATATATATATATATATATATATATATATATATATGTATATATATATATGAAGTTCGGTAATATATTATTACTGAAACGTTATTTTTAGACTTTTAGACACCTTTATAAATTTGTTTACGTTAGGATACCAATCTGAACATATATATGAATGCTTTAATAATCTGTGAGAGATTTACGTTTATAAGTCACGATTTAACTTTGCTTGATCACTTATTTAAATATATATATTCTGTATATATATATATATATATATATATATGTGTGTGTGTGTGTGTGTGTGCGTTTGTTTGTGTGCACGCATAATGTATGTTTGTATACACCAATGTTACATTGGACGTATGACTACACATGCAACACATATTTAGAGAGAATGATGCCGAAACAGATAGACAAGGAAAGAAAGCCTGCGAGAGAAAAAGCTATCAACTTGGATTCAACCTATTGAAGATTTCATGCAATGTATCAACCTGTGATATGCATT
This sequence comes from Acanthosepion pharaonis, assembly GCA_903632075.3. Taxonomy (NCBI): domain Eukaryota; kingdom Metazoa; phylum Mollusca; class Cephalopoda; order Sepiida; family Sepiidae; genus Acanthosepion; species Acanthosepion pharaonis. The sequence continues at coordinate 2,468,086 of CAHIKZ030001535.1, read as the reverse complement.
AGCTATTTATATTCTACAATCTCGTTAAGTTTGAATGAACAAAACATATCCGAATATTTCCGCACTTTCCCAAAAAATAACGACGGATAATTCGTTTAGGGAAATGGTTGAAATCATTAATTCATACTGGAAGAAATGAAAGAAAAACAAAAATGTTAAATAAAATTGTACTTCGAAAATCCATCTATGTAATGTCGGTTTTTTGGGAAGTGAATATACACAGGAATTTGAAAAGAGCAAGAATAACAGAACGCTATTTTCTTTCATTTAGAATATCGTCGTTTATTTTTTCCTTTTCTTTGTTATTTTCACTTTACACGGACTTTAACCTTTTCTCACTTTTTCTCTTTTTCATCTTTTCTTTCAGTTGTAGCCATATAGGATTCTACTTGTACAATCTCTCTCTCTCTCTCTCTCTCTCTCTCTATATATATATATATATATATATATATATATATATATATATATATATATATATATATATATATATATATATATATATATATATATATATATATATATATATATATATATATATATAGAGATAGAGAAAGCGAGAGAGATGCAATAAAAGTGCAGAATAAAAAGCAAAACCAAAGCTACTTAAGTTTCAACTGTGAAACAAAGGATTGTCAGGCCAGGTTCAAATTTTACTCCTATAGTAAAATATAAAAAAATATTATTTCCCATTATTTATGTCCAATGCCATGGTCAAAGGACCATGGCGTTGGACTAAATATCAGGAGGTAATATTTTTTCTTCACCGGAAGTAAGAGTTGCATGGAGAGATGGTGGGATCTGTGAATTTTGTCGGGATTGGAGGCTGGCGTTTTGACAACGAGATATCTACAAATCAAAATATTTCTAATTTTCAATAAGAACACCGGAAAATCTATTTTGTATTGACCAGCATTTATTACCGGATTGAGTCTAGTTGCATCCAAGGAACTACCATTGTTTTCGATATATATATATATATATATATATATATATATATAGAGAGAGAGAGAGAGAGAGAGAGAGAGAGAGAGAGAAGAGAGAGAGAGAGAGAGTATTCTCCATTTTCGGCATATGAAGATCCAGTAGCTCACTTCTTAAAACTGAACGCCCATACTATCCGCACATATGATTTGATTAAGAATGCTGAATTAACCACACTTTTTCGAAGAGCTGAATGCAGAGAACTGGTACCAAGTTTCCCAATCGATGCACTTCAGGTTTTCAGTTCAGTGTTGTCCTAGACTGGTTGCCACCCAAGATTCTAACACCCAGTCTGTCCTGTTATTTACCCATAGCTAGAGAAGAGATGAATTCATACCTTTCCCGATTCCTCAACCCGAGACGCTATTTATTACCGTGCCTCCTATACATACACACACACACACACAAATATATATATATATATATATATATATATATATATATACACCTTGCACTGTCAGGATGATCAACTTGATAGCGGCGCAGTTTCGTCAAAAGATGTGGTTTCCCTGGTGGGAAAAATAGATGCATGTTTGATTTAGGCCAGTTTTTATTAATTCCACTGTATAAAATATAAAAATCTGGGATTATTTCTTAAATCTGCGTACCCACTAAAAATAATGTTCAGAGTTATGAAAATGATGTTCGATTCATATTCTACAATTTTTTTAATTTCATTATTAGTTACTGTTGTTTGTACCTAAATATAATTTAATAATTTATAAATTATATATTATTTATAAATTAATAATAATTTAACAATTTATAAACAGAACTTTGTGATAAGCATGTATAAGTATAAGTGAGTATTTATATGGTTCAGTCCTTCCATCAGTTTCACGCATCCAATTTTCGAACATATCTCTTGTGTACTATTATTTATTTAAATATGTTGTCGCCTAGATTTTTTTTCCAAATTTATACACAGTGAAATATATTACAGAGCTGTCAACCATTGGTGGTTGCAGATATTTAGGCAAAACTTTAAGTGAATTATTGCAAAAGTTTCTCAATTCTAGAAATCCTAATTTGGTCTGCCCCCTTCCCCACACAAAGAAAGGAGATATTCAATTTCGCCAAGTCCCACGCACGTATTTAATCGCTTGATGTGTGGAGAAATCATGGATCAAGTGCGTTGGGACAATCCTTTCTAAGTTGTCACCAGGTACATTTTTCTGTGTGACATTTTCCAACATATTTCTGGGCTTAGAATCATTAATGAAACCGGGCAACCAGACACGACTATCGACATACTCCGACAACAAGATGGCGGCGCTACTAAGCAATGAATGTTGCGCAAGATGACAAATAACGTTTACAGTTAATAGCTATCTCTCTATGACGATATTGATACAATTAATCGTGTTCTTCTTCTTGCTTCAATAGTTGATATTTCGGGTTTTGGAGGTGGTGTTTATACCTTTGGGGTCATTTTTGATAACTTCTGCTGTTTCTTTATCGACTTTCTTTCATTGATTAATGTCGATTATATTTACCATCGTAAATATTAAAACTGATAAGAAGAAAATCGTTTTAGTTTTGAATTTAATAAACGCAAACAGCTTCAAAGGCTGTGTTGGATTTTATTCCTTAATCATTTTAACGGCTGGAAAAGTTGGCCTGAAAAGTTGGCGCGAATGCGCAGGGCAGACGATTAAAAAATGAGAAGATTAATTTTGATTCGGTGATTTTTGTTTTCGCTTTGATTAATAAAAACTATGAATATGTTATTTTCACTTTTTTAATAAAAGATAAACAAGCCAATAAAATAAATGTTTCATTTCTAAATACAATTTTTTTAACAGTCTGTAAAAATTTTAGCAGATTCTATATCACAGGAGAGTTGTGCATTCTTCGCATCAAACTGTTACCATTTTTCGCCTCTTTCCTCTTCGAGAAGTATGCATGCAGACATAACGCTGTCTTTGGATTATTCTTTCAGAATTATTTGAAGACAGATAATCCAGGATATAACGTAACTTAATGAATCCTAGTCAGTGCTATCCTCATGAATCCAAGAACTAGCAATTAATCATTTAGATTTGAATCATAAATGAATGATGCCTCTAACCTTCCACTCGTCAATTATATCTGATGATCTTGATTCAGTCTCAAATGATGATTCCTTATGTTTAAATTTTAAACTTACTTTACTACTATAATTCTTTCATGTTTGCCTGACAGCATTCTACAACAAATCTTGATTTTAAGATAAAGGCAGGTCTCGTATATGTCGCGGGCATAGAAATGATATTGTTAATCATAATTGCGAAAATAGCAAACTTGCCGAGAAGAAAGTACAGAAATAGATATAATTGGATAGGAATGGTATTTTCCTGTATAATGGGTAAACGCATGGGATGCTATCAAATACATCGGTGTACAATGCGACTTACGTAGTAGCAAACCAACCACATTCACTCCATCGATTAGAAGTAAGTTCCACTCGAACAGCTTCTTCCCGCGAACCACTGCCCTATGGATGTTTCCCCGAACATTACAATCTTAATCAGTTCAAGTTAGGGGTCAACTGTCATTTTCCCCTCCTATCCGTATAAACTGCCTCTTAACATAACTCTCTACCTCTGGCCTTATACAGAACTTACTCTAAAAAAAAAAGAAAAAAAAGCGCCCATCAATATTGGAAATAGCGTTTATATAGTTATTAGACTTGAGAAACGTATTTTTCTGATAATTTTTTTATAAATTTCAACCAATTTCTGTCCGATCAATGAATGACATAGACAAAAATGAAAAACTGTTTTTGAAAACAGAAATTTCTTGGAACTTTGATATTGAACCAGATCAGGCACTGAAAGTCAATGTCAACAAGGAGTCAACCAATAAGATCGATGGCACCATTCCAAAAGACAAACAAATCAAATTAAAATTGGGAAGATAAAAATAATATTTAGACTTTGTCAGAGGAGTGAAAACATTTATGGAATATGGGATTGGCAACTGTATCCATTACGGTGCACTTGAAATAGAGTTCGTAAATGTCTTAAAAAGAGGTTGGAATAATTTGGAAAATCAAAGTAAAATTAAAAGTAACCGTTCGATAACATTTTTAAAATTGGAAAAAAAAAAAAAAAAAAGGCTCTGGAGGAGGTAAGTAAATCATTTGTAGATTCTCTTTTTCAATTGCCTGACTATAACCAGATGGTGTCGGATTGACAGAGGATTATCACAGCCGGATGTCGTGATTGTTTTTTGAAATATGACGCAGTCAGGTTGACATGGGAGTTACATCTCCATGCATGGTAACATCCGCAATTAGAGAACGTTTACTCGATGGGAAGGTATTTTTTTTTAACTTGGAATCACCGGTAAGGTTATACACCGCTTTTATTAAAACTTGTCATATTGTGCATATTTAGCTGTGATGAATGCCTCTGGTATATCTTTATTATTGTGCTGGTGCATAATTATCAGGCGTTTTTAAATAATATTTAAAAAAAAGAAGCATAACATTTCAACAATAACATTTTAAATAATTATTCCGGAGCGTATTATTATCGACACGCATTTTTATAACCTGAAAATGAAATAATATTTTTATTAAAAAAAGTAGACAGAACAGCAATTATTATTAATAAATAACTTGCCTACAGAAACACCTAATAATTATGAACCAACCCAATAGAATGGTTACATTGGTTTTCGTATATTTGTACCTCAGCGTCACATTTTTATTTGGCTGATACTCTCTCATTCAATAATAATAATAATAATAATAATAATGACCACAAATTAAATCTGAAAGAAAGTGTAAAGATTAGTTATTCGACCTTGTCAGTAATCTAATAAAGTATTGTAACATGAAAGTTACAGTTGTGCTAGTCATTAAAGGAACGCTCAGAAGCGACGGGAAGAGCCTCTTAAAACGGTCTAAAGCAGTCTTTTTTCTAGAGCATAGTACCCTTTTAAGCAACGACGTACCTAGGAGCAAGTGAAAATATCACGGGACACTTAGCAACATTTTAAAAGGGTATACATTAAAAAAAAAAAAAAAACTAAAAGAAATGTATATTAAAACAAAGTATTTAAAATAACTTCGTCGAAAAATAGTAAAAAGAATTATTTGAAAAAAAGTTTAATTTTCATGAATTAAAATACTAACGCTGTATTATTACTACTTCTACACACACATATACAGAGTATTGGGAAAGAGTTAGATGAGTCTAATGATAATTACGATGTTGTTTGGAATGATCACTAGTGATGGTGACGCTATGTCTCCATTCATCTTCCTCCAGGGCCTCAGATTCAACACGGTGAAATAATTAAATGAAAAAGCTTAATCGCAGTCATTTGTCAGTAGTCTTTAATTAAACAACAATCCCTCTTTTATATAAATTTAATTTAAGGCGACTGAAAAGGTATTGCAATTAAGCTTTCAATTTTTCTTGCCATTCTTTTCCATATATATATATATATATATATATATATATATATATATATATATATATATATATATATATAGGTGCAATGGGTAAATTGTCGTCATTTCATATTTTAATTTTGCGCATGCGCGTGTTTTTTTTTTTGTTTTTTTCGATTGGACAGTATAGTAGGGTCAGTTGGGCACCGTCTATAAGAAAAAGAGCACCATGACGCAATTTACTCCGATAGAAATTTGTAAACCGCATGCTGAACTTCTTAGCATTCGCACCGGAAGCTCCAATATGAATATTTCAGAGTGTTCGGCTGTCAATCAAATGACAGTGCAGAGGATTCGGAAAGATTTAAATAAGTCTAATGGTGATTACGAAGGCATGGCAACTTGGAAAAGTCACTCTAATCGTTCTGATAAGAAAAAAAACTCCCGAATTTGTTAATGAGAGCCTCAGACTCAACACAGCGCCCTATATCAAGTACCTTGAGAAGGTAGTGCTGCCTTAGGTCAAGAGGGTGGCTGTGGGAAAACTCTATGTCTAGAAACGGGACTCTGAGCCATGCTACACAAGCAGGACAACCCAGGCATGGTTGTCAGGCAATTTCTATGACAACATCATCTCTTACATCTGGTCACCTAGCTCACCATACTGCAACCCCCTGTATTTTTATGTATGGGACCAACAACACTTCTAGCACAACCAAGGATGAACTGAAAGCAACTTAAAAAAGGAGACTGTCCTGAAGATTTGCAGGAGATTCCGAAGTCGTCTGGAGGCCATAGTTGAAGACAATGGGGATTTTATTGAACAAATTTACACTTTAGTATTTCAAGGTATTTTTGAGTAATTTTGGTAAATATATATTTTAAAATGAGATGTCAGTGTTATTTTCATTTTTGCGTTATTTAGACGACAATTTATACATCTCTCTCTCTCTCTCTCTCTCTCTCTCTCTTTTTCTCTTTATATATATATATATATATATATACGGTGTCAATATTTATATATATATATATATATATATATATATATATATATATATATATATATATATATACGGTGTCAATATTTCGCGGCGCACTTAAGAGGATCGCGCGGCACAATAGTGTATCGCGGCACGGTGATTGCGAATCACTGGTCTAGAGTGACTGAAAATCAGTTAAACGATTCACAACTAAAATAGACAGTGTCGCTAAAATGAATATTGCTGGGGTAATTTGGAGCCTTACTGTCACATAATCTCGTCAGATTGGATAATAATAATAATAATAATAATAATAATAATAATAATAATAATAATAATTATTATTATTATTATTATTATTATTATTATAATCGCCCAACCATTGTGTTCAGAGATCGCAAAAACAAAATGCGCATTCTTATTGACATGGCTCTCCCTGCACACTATAATTTATCGGTGAAGTTCTTTAAAAAAAACTTAACATATAAGGATCTTGAAACGGAAATCTCAAAAATGTGGCACATGGGGTCATCAACAATTCTAGTTGAAGTTGGAGCCCTCGGTTTGAACGGAAAAGATTTCGATAGACTCATTGATGGGATCCCTGCTCACCGAAGCCTTGTATTAACAAGTGCACCTTACAAAGGGCTTTATCTATGTAAAATGTGAGTGATCTTAGGTTTTTTGTTTTTTACCTCAAAATTGCCCAGTGGGAAATGTCTTAAGTTGTGACCCGGAAAGTAATGAGTATACACCAGAAATCAAAGGAAATAAAATAATAATATTGTCTATTTCATGCACTTATTATAGTACAAGATTTCATCGAATATTGTATGAAATAATCTAATTCCTATTAATATTTGCCGTTTTAATAGATTTTTAATAGTCTTTTTTAGAGTTGCGCATTTTAATTTATTTATACTTGTAAAATTCCTAATCGAAAAATGATTTAATACCGATTTTGTTTAATTATTTTAACATCTAAAATTAAGTCGAAAGAATTAATTTTTCTAACACTTTTTAATTATAAATTTGTTTCTGATATTTTTTCTAATTATGTCTCATACATATAGCGATTTTCTAACCGTACAAGGCCGAAAGTATGGAGCACTCAGTGAGGATCGAACTCATTACTCAGTTGTAATTGATCTCGCGGGACAGGCTTACTAAACGTCACTCCACCTCGAAGTAACCGTTGTTTAAAATATATAAGTGAAGAATTTTGTTCAAAATGTGAACTGTTTATATAAACCTTATGAAAAGCGTGGTTTGGATATAAACAATTTGACAATAAGGAAATATTTTTTGTTTGTTACAACGATTTTTTTACATTTATCTACGTTCATTTTCCTTTACATAAAAGGTACTTTAAAAAAGATTAATCGAAAAATTATATTTGAAAATCATATTTGCTATACTTTGTAGCGAATTGAATCATTAACATTGTCGCTAAAAACTATTGTTGAAAATTAAAAAAAAAAAAACAACAGCAATCAGTAAGGAAAGTCCGAACAATGAGCGCTACTAACAAAGATGGAGGCAGCTTAATGTTGGTTAATTTCATACAAGGTGCAGGTCTTTTCAGACGAGTAAAAACATCGCAGTATATACCATAGCAACATGTATTTATGGCGTCAAGAGTGTATCTATAAAAACAAAAAACATATAAATTGACACAAGTGAAACTATACCTACATGGACGCGAGCACACACACACGTATATTAATAGACACGCATACGTATCATGTACTAATCATGTAATATTTATGAACATAGACGTACATAAGCACACAAACATATTCATAATTGTAATAAGCAATATAGATACACAAACACCCACACAAACACACACACACACATATATATATATATATATATATATATAAAATATATATATATAGTGGAAACTCCGTTCACGAATTTAATTATTTCCTGAAGGCCGTTCGTAAACCGATATGTTTGTAAACTGATATGTTCGTAAACCGAAACTATTATTATGTGTCTGTTTTGAACAATAAAAAAATGTTAAAAAAATAAAAATATTAAACAATTAAAAAATTAAAATCTTCAGACACTGGGTTGCATATTAATATTCTTTCGTTTTTATTATTTCAGTTAGATTCCTCGACTAGTTTCAGCAAACATGGCCATCATCAGGAGAAAAAAAAATTCTTCTTGTTAGTAGCAGTGAACTACAAAAAAAAAAAAAAAAAAATATATATATATATATATATATATATATATATGAATATATATACATATATATGTGTGTGTGTGCGTGTGTGGGGAAATAGGAAACGTAAATCAATATAGCAAGTCTCACGTTTATTAAAGCTTCGTCAGGGTCTGAGTGCAAAACAATCTCTGACGGAGCCTTAATAAAAGGGAAACATGCTACATTGATATATGTTTCCTATGTTTTCTTTATTTTATCATACAGTGGGATTACAATTGATATCATTCACACATAAAGCTCAATATTTTTATAATAAACAGCAATATATTTCATACAAACGGAATTAAGTTACCATTATATAGATCATTTTCACCCTGTAAAATTAAATTTTCAGGATTTTTCAAACAGACAATGGATGATAAATTTTTGAGAGGTTTATGTATATCCGTATGTGAACCCTCTTATATGTTTGCGCGCACACACACTCATATATATATATATATATATATATATATATATATATATATATATATATATATGTATGTATGTATTGATGCATGTTTCATTAAATAATATAGACAAGTTTTGTCTATTTATTTTAAGTAAATTCCTTTCTTATTCTCTGATAAGCTTCACAATATTATCATTGAATGATGAAAGAAAAACACCATATTGATACATGTTTTTTATACTATCTAATCTTTCGGCTTACATAAGGCATTATCAAAGATGATAATTACATTTAAATATATTAAACAAGACACGGAAAAACAATAATGATACTATTTTTTTTGTTGCATGAAAGATTCCTAAGCAACAACAAACTCATATATATATATATATATATATATATATATATATATATATATATATATATTATTTATTTAAAAATATGATTCCAACTCGCGACATAAGAGGATCTACCTAACCAGTTCTTTCCTATATATTTTCACACAGACACATATATATATATATTCTGTCTTACGTAAAGTTTTCTCTATACAAAAATATATAAGGCATTGAAAGCTTGTATATCTACGGCAATTAGCATATTTGAATAAAGAATTATTTATAAAAGTCTGCCTACTTTAAGCAGGATATCATTTGTGGGGAACTAAAGGGATTTGAACCCGTTAACAGATGAGTAATGGTCTTCTATATATACCAGCTAAATTGTACTCCACACCGGAATTTTACTGAAAAGAGAAGAGTCTGATAAAGAAACCCTTTAATAAATCTAATGTCTTGATCATTTTTCATATTTTGCTTTTTTCGTTCAGGGCAAGTAATTTTCATTATTTACTCGTACATATATATATATATATATATATATATATATATATATATATATATATATATATATATATATATATATATATATATATCAAAAAGAAGTATGAAAACGATTCCTGCACGTGCATATATATATATATATATATATATATATATATATATATATATATATATATATATATAAAAATATATATATATATAAAATATATATATATATATATATATATATATATATATATATATATATATATTTTGATAATAAAAAACATTATATATATATTTTTTGATAATTTAAGAATTGATATATCGTTATTCCAAATGTATCATCTCTCCTATAGTTGGTCAAACTGTAAAAAGTATTTTTGACGTCTTTCATCCGTAAGGACTTCATCGTACTGAGACGCTGGAAGTTTCAAAATTTAGAAATATTTTTTTTTCAATCTTGTCAAATACATCTATATTTTTTCCTTTTCATAACCTTGTCATTAAATATCCCAGAATATAACAGAATATTTATATATATATATATATATATATATATATATATATATATATATATATATATAAAATATTCTGTTATATTTTTTATTTCATGGTTGGAACTGTGTGCGAAAATAACCATATTTTAAATCAATTAATTTATAATATATATATATATATATATATATATATATATTGGTTGGTGCATAATTATCAGGCGTTTTTTGTAGGTGAGTTATTTGTTATAAAAATTGCTATTTCGTTTACAAAAATATTATTTTATTTTCAGGTTGTAAAAATGCTTGTCGATAATCATAATCTCTGGAATAATCATTTTAAAATGTTATTGTTGAATTGATATGCTTCTTTTTCATAACAAATAATGTTTAAAAACCGCCTGATAATTATACACCAGCAATATATATATATATATATATATATATATATATATATACACATATATATATATATATATATATATATATATATATATATATATATATATATATATATATATATATAAAAAAAAGGCTTAAATGCTAATATTCCATGGTCATAATTTATTCCATCGTAATCGTAAATATGTGTATATTTACCACTAATATTTGCAATATATATATATATATATATATATATATATATATATATATTAATGTATGTGTCTGTGTCATGCATAAATACATTTCGTTAGTTGATATTTATTAACTAATTTTGTGATTTAAAATTATCCTTTTTTAGTTTTCTATGTATGTCGCTAATATTCCCTTTGATTTAAGAGCACTGACAAAGAATAATATTACACCGCAAAATGAAACTGTTTTACTTTCACTATATAAATATTTTTGTATTGTTACTATATTATTTCAGAAATGTTATATTAAGATATTATTATATCATTTATATTAACTGATACTGATGATTTGATTTTATTGTTTTATTTACTTACATATATATACATGGATGTATATATATGTGCATGTGTGTGTGTGTGGTGATTATAGTACGTGATTTCAGTATATATGTATATATGTTGAATAGGTATATATAATATATGCTGAATAGCCATAAAAATGATTTATGGTGCATGTATTTTATAGATACCCAGTAATAATGAAGTCAAAATGAATAGATATCGCTCTAAAAGTGTTAATGTTTTGAATAATGTTAATACTCTCATATTTCTTTAAGAATTTGTGTGCTTGCTAGTGTGTAAATAGTATAGGCGGCCGGTGACAATGGCCAAGAGCGAAAAAAATAAAACAAAAACATTTGTTCATAGATAGAAATAAAATGTGACAATGAATTTCTTTGTAAACTGTCAAGAAAAACTGTTCTGAAAAGGCGAACACATTACTTTTTATTGGTACGCGATTTTCTTGACAATTAAGATTGAATTAGTGAACAAAAGTACAATAGAAAGTTACTTGTAATTTGGTTTGAATAGGCTCTTTAGGTTGTTTTTTTATGTCTTTAGAAATTAGAATAACAATATTTTCTGTTATTTCTAGATAAAAATCTAAGTTTCTTATTTACGGATATATGTGGCTACACATACACACAGACACACACACAGACATATATATATATATATATATATACATATATATATATATATATATATATATATATATATATATATATATATATATATATATATGTATATATATAATATATATATATATATAATATATATATATATATATATATATATATATATATATATATATATATATATATATATATATATATATATATATATATATATATATATATATATATATATATATATATATATATATATATATATGTATGCTTGTGTGTGTATCCAAAAGTAATGACAACGAAAAGATATAAATTCAAACATTCATAACATTAATTTAAATGAGGGTCCAATACAAAAACTAATATGCATCTTTGTCGTGAGTTCTTGTTTGTCCGTATGTAAGAACTTATAGTAAATAAATATATATATATATATATATATATATAAGCATATCATATGTGTGTGTATGTGTGTGTATGTGTGCATGTAAAAAATATCTGATTTTTTTCTTTTTTATCCATGTTTCAGTCTCTGACGAAGCTTTAATAAAATGTAACATGTGTGATTGATAAACCTTTCCTGCTTTTTCTTTATCTTAAATTACATATATATTTATATATATGTATCTCTCTCTCTCTCTCTCTCTCTCTCTCTCTCTCTCTCTCTCTCTCTCTCTCTCTCTGTATATATATATATATATATATATATATATATGTTTGTATCTACCCCCTGCAAAAATGCCATTCTTAAGTTTTAAAAAGAATTTTTTAAAATGGAAAATCATTCTTAACGTTTTTATTTTAATTTTAATTTCAAGATAATAGATTAAGTTTAATATTTCCAGTAAATCAAAATACTTTTCTGTATTTCAAAATGAATTTAAATCGATTAGAAAGTTTAGTCTTGAAAATCAGTAAATATCACTTTCCGTCATCTGTCAGCACAATGTGCTTCTCTTTATTAAAAAAAAAAACTTTCAAAATAAAATTTTGGAAATTTTATTTGAGGAATATTAACTGTAAAATTTGATTAATCTAATTTGAAACCAATATTACTTACTTTTATTTTAAAATATCACCGAAATGCATTTTTCATCTCGGAGGTGGGTGTTGAAATTTTAATTGGCTACCGGAAATTTAACTAATTCTTTTACATATCTGTAAAAATTACTTGACGAATATAATGTAGACGCCTTTTTTCATATAATTTCTAACTAACAAGTAATCTTGAAAATTGAGGAAAATATACTCCGTAATCTAAGGTTTTCTTGAATGTTAAGTACTTTGGCTTTAAATTTTTTGTAGATTCCGCTATTTTCTGATAATTTCATGTATGGACGTCCATATTCACAAAAGTCAAGACGTTTATACACACAGAAGAAAATTCAAAATACTTTCTAAAATACTAGGGGTCGCTGAATTTTAGTCGGCTTTTCCACTTGATTAATAAATGTTTCTACTTGATAACGATTTCACATAAACGACCGAAATTAATACAGGATTTAGAAATATATATTATTCTAATTCAAATTTTAAAAAAAGAAAACAATTCTTGTAAATATTCATTATTCCTCGAAATTTATTTTCTTCACACAATAATACCCATAACATATCCTATTCATAAAAGCAATTAAAAGCTTTTCTAATTAAATAAGGTTTTAGTTTTATTGCTTTTTTATTATACGATGCCGAGATTTCGGTATGGGTTCTGTTTTACAAAAATAAATTGATGATTTAAATTTTCCAAGTACTTCCGACAAATGATGAAAAATCTAAACATAATTCTCTTTATTGAAAAATATTTCAAACATACAATATAATTTTCTGGAACTTTATTTCAGGAAGATTAGTTGATTTAACGTTTAATTAATTTGAATAAAAACAAATACAGATTAAAATATTTTAAATTTCACTTTAAAATATTTTACATGTTAACCAGGAAGTTTGATGTTTTTCTAAAGTGCTGACAGAATTATCGATAGCTCAGTATAGTCACCTCCAAAGATTCACTAAATTATAGATGAAAACATGCCTCTAAATCAAGTTTTATCGTAAACATCTTACACTCACTCACACACACACACACACATATATATATATATATATATATATATATATATATATAAAAATTTACTTCCAAAATATTTTGATATGCTGCGATATTCATTCTACCATGTATTACGTTGCGAAAAACATCCCCAAACCATGATGCTGCCACCACCAAATTTCACTGTTGGATCTATGTTCTTTTGTTTGAAGGCATCGCCATCTTTCCTCCAGATATTATTTCTAGAATTTACGTCCAACCAAAATTATGGTTTCGTCTGACTATAATCCTTATTTTTCCTTATCCTTAAGTTCGATTTTTCCTTATCCTGCCGATTTTTCCATATCCCTAAGTTCATAAACGAAATCCAATCTAGAATCTCTGTGTCTTTTCAACAGCAGCAGAGTTTTCCAAGGGGAGCGTGACGTTAGATTGTTCCTATGAATTTCGTTGCTTATTGTCCGCTGAATGACACAGGTTCTAAATGAAAGTAAATCATACTCCAACTCTTGACGAGTAACTATTGGATTTTGTTTAATTTGACGCATTAATTTCTTCCTAGATCTTGAAGAAATCTTCTATGGAGAACCTGTTCTTCTTTTGCTTTCAATAGTTTTGAGTTTTATACCTTGCAATGAATGAAGTATAGATAATAAATGGAATATCCAGGTTGTCTGAGATTTTCCTGTAAATTTTACCTTCTTACCAGAGTTTAACAATCAGCTCATTTTGCGAATTTGTCAATTCTTATGTCTTGCCATGATGATAAACTTCTTGCACGATTATCGATTAAAGAATGTTCTATTTGTATTTTTAGTCTAAAAATAACTACTGATAACATTATTGGGACTTTCTAGAATATTCCACTTGAATAATTTAGAGTATTAAATATATTTAAAAGTTTTAAAATCTGAAATTTGAACTGTACGAATACTTTTCACACATTAAAATGGATAAAATGGATTTATTTCTATTAAATCAATTTTCTTCTGTTTTGTATATATATTTAATTACTATGCATCTGTTTACAGTTAATTTTAAGAAAAGTATTTTTTATTCATTAGTTAGAAATACAATAAATTAAAAATTTGTATGTATACAAATATTTGTTTTCCCACCATTGAATATATATATATATATATATATATATATATATATATATATATATATATTACAGGACATTTTCTGACATGTTGAATGATTTATTGACAGTCTGATGTTTGTGAAATTTTAGTAAGTGGAATATAAACTGAAACTTGAGGAAATACAACGCGGACGTCTTTTTTATATAATTTTATTAAGTACATAGTGATATTCAAAATTTAAGAAAATATGTTAAAGAATCTAATATTTTATTGAATTGTATTTGCTTTGACGTTATGACTAATACTTACTTAAGACAGTCTTTGAGAGTTAGAAAATAACCGATGAATTTTAAATTTATTATAGGTATCGCTCTTATTGCCCGATAATCTCGTCTATGAACTTTTGTATTCACAAATATCGACACTTGGGTCATTGAATTGTACTGAGGTTTTCTATTTATAATTAGTAAATACAGTTTTAATTTAATGACAATATTAAATTGACCGCTTCAAATTAATAAAGAATTTTCAAAGATTAAAACTTAATTAATTATTCTAATTAAAATTTAAAATAATGAAAACAATCCGGAGAAAAATTCATTATTCATCAAATAAAAAAAAATCTGAAAATAATAATGTCTAAAATATATTTTATAAAATCTATTAAAAGATTTGCTAATTGATAAAATGATTTAGTTTCATTTTTTTATTCAGGGTATATTTTCTAAACTTGGGGTCCTGTTTGACAATTTTGTTGATTCAAATTCTCCGAGAATTTAACTTTATAATCAGTATAAATATTAAGTGATACAAAAATATTTCTTGAAATTTCATAAAATTAAATGAGTGGAGAATAAGAGATATAAAATATATTTTTACTAATATTTTGTAAAAACGAAACATGTAAAATTAATGACATTCATTTGTAAATATGTCCTAAAAATGTCATTAAAATCCGACAATTATCCGATTTTTGCAAGAATTTCCAAATTAATGTGTTTTTCATCTCGAAAACGCGGAGAAAAGCATTTTCCGTATATTAATGGAAAGTCTATACAAATGTTAAAACATTTTCAATAATCGTTTTTTTCTTCTTAAGTTCATACTTCTTTAATTTAATAAATTTAATGCCTTTATATTGTATTTAAAAATTTACAGTTTTTCCTTACATAGAGAAATAGGCATTTTTCACAATGTCAAAATCTTGTCTTTTGTTCTCAACAATAGATCGAGTAAAAAAATCTTACGGAAAAAATCTTACAACACAGAAAAAGGTAACATTATTCACAGAATTAAAACTAACGATACAAAAAAAAAAACATATATCTTATGAGAACTGAAACAGGACAGACCTCATTATCGAAAACAAAACGGAATCTATTTATTTTAAAACAAAAAATATCTGCCTGGCTGGACACAAATGGAAACTCTTCATTAAGAATTTCTCGAACCTGGACAAAATACCTCCGACATATACATCCCAAAAATACCTCCCACATAATGGTAATACATTAGTGGCAATTGTGTCTTCATCTAGCTAATCTCTTGCCTTTTATGCCGGATGTATTTCTGGGATCTATATGTGGGAGATATTTCTGCTGCACCCTGTATAATGTTGTTGGAACGGGAGTTCTTCAATATCAAACATTTTTCTTATTATCTCTTGTGTGATTTCATGCGACATACTTTGTTTGCTGGCGGTTCCAACATGATTGAATATTTCTTCGAAGACGCCATTAAATCAAACCTGAAATTGTTCTTTTATAACAGAATATACAACTTACTTGGAAGGCAACATAATGAAATATTTCACTTAGATATTAATCCTTCTCCTCCTCAATGCCATTAGGCCACAGATTCACTACGATAGGAGTTACTGTTGGCGTTTCTGTAGTAGGTAGGTTTTACAGGGTGAAGTTGTAAAGTCCACACCCAAGCAGTTTTGATTTCGTCAGGTCTCAACTTGGTATCTCCTTTGGAAAAGATATGAATCCACCTCTTTTCACTCTAGCTATGGGTTAATTAATAGGACTTGTATGAGTAAATCATTATTACCTTAAAAAAATTCTTAGAATGGAAAAATATTTTCTGGTATTAAATAACCTGCAAAATGTTGATAAGCAGTAAAAACAAATCAATCAGTCAATGAACTCTATATTGATGAAACAATGATTTGCTCATCTTTTAATGTTAAGTCTGATCAGTGCGATAAGATCAAATTAGCAGCTGATATAAATCATGACCAAAGATTTGTTGTTAACTAGGGCAAGAAATGGCTTGTTAATTTTAACCCATCCAAAACGAAATTGCCCTCTTTTAATCATCTTATAGAACCTTTTTTGACTTTCATCAGCTTGACGCCAGGAGAGTGACTCATTGCGCACACCATTTCAGGCTAAAGTTTTCCGCTGACATGAAGTGGAATGATGACATTGAATCAATTGCTAAGTGTGCTGCTAGGACAGTTGGCTCACTGTGTCGTGCTAGACATTTTTCTCCTCAGAATCTAACGCATTTATAAGTCTACTTCTATTCTTCCATGCGTTAAATATTACTGTCACATCTGCTCTGAGGTTCTTGACAAAATTCAAATGAGAATCTGCAATGGTCCTGACCTGGCATTTCAGGTTCAGTCACTTTCCCACTGTGCCTTTTCTTGGGATATTCATGAGAATTGTTCTGATGAGCTTTCCTCTTTGCTACTTCGACTTTACCAAGTTAAGCGCAGTATTTTCCTGTTGGAATTACTCGATGAAACCATTAGTTCTATGTTAGAAGTTTCTTCTCTCGTACTTTTCGCTTGTGGGTGACTCTTTCGGTTTCTTGCTTCTGAGTCAATTTTAATCTTCAAAAATTTAAATGCCATGTCAATCATTATCTTCCGCCGTTCTTATTTCCTATTCTTTTCTCTCCTTAAATTTTTATTTTTATTTTTTTCATATTCTTTCACACTCGGTAACCCTCTTACGTCTTAGTGACTTTATTGACTTGCTTGGGGTGAAATGTTGAGAAAAAAAATGACTTGACTCTAAACTCTAAATTCCAACCCGTGGAGAAGTCAAATAGAAAAAGTCTTTTCCAAGTATGTGATAATATATAGTTCATAATGAAAAATCTGTAAAGAGTTATGTCCGCCTTCGAATTCAGAGGTGTCTTTCTCTTAGACTGGTCGCTAACCAAGTCTAGAGATCCCAGTACGCTACACTATTTAATTCATAGCTAGAGAGGGTAGAGAACAGATGAACTCGTGCATTCTCCAAGTGTATTTGCGCGAAAGTGAATGCAACATACCCGGCCGATAAATGCTAAACTACACGCACATCTCTTACTGATCAATGACGCTATTAATGTATATGAATAAAAAAATGTCAATATATGGTGGAAACTCTTGCGTCAACGTAATAATTTTTCAAAAGGCAAACTTTTTATTTTATTGTTTACTATTATCTTATGTTTCAAAGCATAATTTATTTGTGTAGAAGAATGTGATTTAAAATTCCGCTTAGATGTTTCATACTTATAATGAAAGATTCAAGTACTAAATGTTACGCTGGGACTACAACTCTCTTTCTAACGATTTTTAAAATAATAGCATATATCTTTTGACCTTTAAGGTGCATAATCAAATGGTTACTTCTTTATAAATTCTGAAGAAAATAACTTAAGATCCGGCTCATCAGTAGCAATTTTGAACATTTATAAATCAATCATTCGTCCTCGTATTGAATATTACTACCATATCTTGTCTGGTACTCCTGAATTACATCTTAATATTCTCGGTAAAATTTAAAGAAGGGTCTGTAATCTTAGCGATCTTGATCTGGTATCACGTTCCCACAGCCGTCTTCCCTCTGTCTTTTCTATAAACATTTTCATGGCAGTTGTTGCAATGAGCATTCCTTCTTTAACATCTCGATCACATGAATTTAAGCGTATTACTAAATTGGCAACTAGTTCTTATCATTTTGCTGTTGAAATAGCTAAATGTAACTGTAAGTTCTATAATAATATTTCTCGCACTTCTCGATTGTGGAACACTCTTCTAGGCTTTTTTTTTTCTTTCCTGTTACCTTCAAAACGATCTTCAATATCTTAGATGCAGCATCAATCGCATTCTCCTGCTGCCTGTTTTATTGTCCGGTCTCTTCCCTAAATTCTTCCTCTTTTTGTTCACACTTAGTAACACTTAGCGTCTCTTACTGTCATTATTGTCCAATTTCGGAGTGAAATAATTAATAAAAACAGAATAACTGGAAAGTCGAAAAGGAAAATGTAACATATATAATGTTATTCGACTCATAACCCGTCATGAGAAATATCTTTATTCTTTCATTACACAGAAAAATGCTAAATAATCCTTGTCCAAGCATAACTGACCGTACAGATTTGAATAAAGCAGAATCAACTTGAAGGTCAATAAATACCCAATAAATACTTCATAAGATAAAAATAAAATAAAATAAAATAATGACTTCAATGTCGTTCCTGACGAAAACAGTTTTCGCAAACCAGACAACGTTGATTTTACGTGATTTCAAGCAATGTTTTATTTTTCTCGTGATATACTGCTTCTTGTTAACTTCCTTCTGTGTTTGCCAAAAAAAAAATGGACGCGAAGCCTGTGTAAACTGAAGTTTACAAATATATTCGTGGAAGTCACACTAAAGTGCGTTTTTTTTTCCTTCGCTGGACAATACATTATCTGGTCACAGATTTCGCCAAGTGATCAAAAATAGTTGTTTTTTTTCCTCTTCTTCTTCTTCTTATTATTATTATTATTATTATTTTCCAGGTGATCATACGCTCCCTCGCTAATGTACCCTTCCGTATCGCACGCATACATCTTCACGTTTATGTGTGGTTGATTTATGTAGGTAAATAGATTTGTAGGAAGAAAACGTTTCAAGTTTTGGTTGTCAACGGCTAGTGGTATTTTAGTATAATGCCTTTGGAAAACATATGAATCCAATGTTTTAAGCACCTTATCTCGTTGCTAGAATGAACATGGGAAGAGTGAATAGCGGTCAATATACATAAAGTTTCCAAGCTCAATTATACAGCAACGTATAAATAGTCACCATTTTCCCGCATGTTATCTGCCTTCTTTGAGACTGAAGCCACCCACCATATTTATATTGTATAAGTTCCACATATATTTGTTCTTATTATTCTAAATGTTACATTTAGTGGATGTACGTGTTTGAGCAGAAAATCTTTTTTCTTTTTATTGACAGTGAAATAAATATAATCAAACCTATAGACCGATATTGATTATTGGATATTTGATCCATAGTTTGCTGTAATAGTTTCACATAGCTTAATTGTAAAGATTTTCTTGAAGATTGTTTCTCAGATTTCAAATGGAATATATGTTCGTTTTCTGTCGAGAGGTACATTTGATTTAATAAAACTTTCCATCTCAAGGCAGGTAGATATTAATTTCACTGTTAGAAATAATAGGGGATCTCTACTCAAGCATGTCTACCCACTAAATATGGCAAGTTATTGGATAAAGCCTTTATAAAGACCCAAGGGATTACTGAAAATGAAATAAATAGGGAAAGTATTATTGAATAGAATGAGCAATAAACAAAACAGGATAAAAGAACAGAAAATATTAATTGATGTTACATTTTAATTTTTGAAGAACGTTGTTGAGAGGAAAGCAAGGAGTTAGGAAGGATTGCTACAAACATGAAATGCGAATGAAAAAAAAAAACAATTAGTAGAAAACTTATGGTTAAATTTAGCAATTTCAACAATAAAGATATGAGACTTAACCGCCAATCTAGAATTATGTCAGTAATCATCAACTTGAGATAAAAAAGGGGAAGCTAACCAGAAAAATTGACATGGCAATAATTATAGAAAATGGTACAGGGAATCTACGTTATGTCTTAAGTGATTTAAGAGGAGATATCAGGTCAGGAGTGATAAATTCATATTTATATCTTTTTTCAACAATCTCGAGTATATTTTTCTTTATTTATAAGAAATAATGTCTAATTAAAAATCTCATTGATTACTTATATATAGCGGGTGTTACAGCAAAATTGTCCAATTGTTAGATAAAGCTTTGAACTGTTGTATCTTAGAAATGATTAAATATATCTTAATAAAATTCTCCGAGGATTTTATAGCACGATTGGACTCTACTTTGAGCAATGAGAATGTATAAGCTTAACAGAAGTATCGTGAGGAAATTGATCTTAAACGAAAATGATATGTTTATCATTAATTAATCATAGCTAAGGATTTGAAGCTCATGAAGTATTGAAATAAAGTTAATATATATATATATATATATATATATATATATATATATATATATATATATATATTATTTTCAGGATCATTTTCTAACTTATTCAAGATGATCTTTGCCGTCTTTAACCTTCTGATTTCTGTCCTGGAGTAATAAGGTGCCTCAGAGATTTCACATACGATTTCATTTTAAAGTCTTTTCTCACTGCTCTTTGGACTATCATAGGTCAAACTCCTTTCTTACGTGCCAAATGTCTTATGAATTAAGGTGGATCTTTTCTAATTGATTTCTTTAACTCTAAATAGAAACGATGGTCCCTGTTCCTTTTGTGACCGCCGGATCCAGTTTTCCTCTCTATCGTTCTGACTTTTTATTATTATTCGACGTTCTCTTGATGGTTCTTGAATGGACTTTGAAAATGGAAGCCAGAGTATGATAGTACCATTACTGAAAGCCTGAGTGATTATTTTCCTCTCACCATTGCTCATTTGGGAAGAGAGTAGGCCTAAGATAAAACACTTTTAAGCTTCTCTCTTTTTACCTGAATAACTGAAAGTGTTTTTCAGTGATTCTTATGATAAAAGATGTCAAGATAGCGAAAAGTCTTATTTGAACACCTGAAGAAAAGAAATTCAATTAGTTTAGTGTTTTTTTTTATTTTAGATATTTTGTGGAATGGATAATTATGCTGTTGCATGATTTGGACAATTTTGCAATATGTATATATATATATATATATATATATATATATGTGTGTGTGTGTGTGTGTGTGTGTGTGTGTGTGTGTGTGTGTGTGTTCGCGTGGGTAAAATTCCCGATATAAATAAATATATCTGTAACAGGATATGTCATAGCCGACGCCTTTTAAAAAGTATTTATAAACAAAAGTAATAATATTATTAATTTTTCAAAATTTTAAGTTAAAGAGACGCTCATAAATATTCATCAGGCGAGCTGAAACTCTTGGTAAATTATGGAGGAGGCTAAGTGACGTAATATAATGCCCAATGAACGAAAGTGTAACTGCTGTTGGGAACGAGAAGACACAGAAAGAATGCGATTTATCTATTTATTTTTATTTTTTAATTTTAATATAATATATATAATATACAGACTATATATAATGCTAAAAACTTCAAATTACGATTCCAATGTAATAAATTATAACCACAGAATATTAGTTTTTGAGCTGTTTATATTATATTTTTTTGCTCTGTACTGTACATTCAGCTCTACCTTGATTTTATACTCATGGAAATATATATATATATATATATATATATATATATATATATATATATATATGACCAATAATATCTATCTAACAGGACAACGTCATTTCTTACATATTTGGGCATAATATTTTGAACAGAGATCAATCAAAGGTATAGACACACATATATGTAGGTACACATTACACAGTGAATGCTTACATTGTCAAGGGATTGACACATATATTTACATACATATACATGCACACCCATTTCTTATTAATTTTTTTTTTAAGCGTTATAGTAGATATCTCCGATTTCTACTAACAGTTAAATTAACGTCTATAGGCTAGGGATCAGAAGTCCTATTACAGAAAATGTGCTCTTGGACGGGAATCTACTCAGTATCAACTTTAACTCGGTAAACCTTCTATAAGCCAGGGATGTCGATTCAAACACGTGCACCCACGAAATATAATGCTTATATTGATAAGTAATTTTAGTTAAAAAATCCATTTATTACTTAAAATATATATATGCGTATCAATAACAATTATATATATATATATATATATATATATATATATATATATATATATATATATATATATATATTTTCAATAAAGGTGTAATCAATTTACAAATTCATGAATTATTCATACAAAAACAAATACAAAGGTTAATGATTTAATTGGCGAGAAATCCATCGTCGCAAACAATTCAAATAATATACAAAACCCCGAACCTGTTATGAATGAAACGATCCTTGTTTTATAAATTTCTGTTGCATTAGTTCTTATTTTTACTACAAGCTTTCGTCTGTTCCTACAGACATCTTCAGGGTTTTTGTATATTATTTGAATTGTTTGCGACGATGGATTTTCTCCAATTAAATCATTAACCTTTTGTATTTGTTTTTGTATGAATAATTCATGAATATATATATATATATATATACGATTGCGTTTACCATGAAACAGACTGTTCCTCTGAGTGTTGACTTCAATGCCCTCTTCATTTATATATATATGCGTGTGTGTGTGTTTTTGTGGATGTGTGTTTGTAAATATTCTTTCCTCCTCTGAGGGAATTTATCTCAAATTTGAAAAACCTTGATAATCAATAACATTCTCAACTTTGTATATAAACACGCGAAGGTAAATAAATCCTACATTGCCTTGATAAAGTCCCTGAGAAACTCGTCGGCGAAGAATAGTTTTTCTTCTTGTCTATTTTATTCATTCACATATATATATATATATATATATATATATATATATATATATATATATATATAGAGAGAGAGAGAGAGAGAGAGAGAGAGATAGATAGATAGATGAAAGTATAATTCTTGAATGTAAGTGTATGCGTGTGGTCGCCAGTAGATATGTTTGCTTCGTGTTTAGTTTGTTTGCGCAGAATTTTCAACGTTTTACACGCTCAGGACGGCCAGAGTTTTTGATGTTTTGTGTATCGTTTACAATGACTCATCACGTATCTTTTTCCTTAAGACACTATGGACAGAGTGGAAAAAGGAAAGGCGGCCGTACCCTGTCAATTAACACTTTCATAGCCTCTCCATACTCTGGGTTCATAATCTATTTAGCATCAGGCCAAATCTGCAAAGTTTTGCATTACTTTTTTCTTTTTCGACCCCCACCACCCCGTTTTCTTTGCCGTTGTTTCTTTAATGTTAGTCTCGTTCACGTGAACTTCTATCAACAAATTTTTTTATTGCCCAATTTTTATTTGGATATAACACTGAGTTTTTTTTCTCTTGTTAATTTTTTCCCTCCACTGATTGAATGTTTACTTTAAGTGATTCTAAAGTAAATGATCTCTTTACTCCTTTGTACCATATACAAGAGCTGTTTTAGCAGAGCCCAGAACATACTCGGGTTTATTCTCAACCAGGTTGTTCTATACCAGGTATATAAGTGTATAAGTGGAGTAGATAATCTCGCCTACTGCCGGGCTTACACTCCACACCGGTATTTTGAACAGAAGTAATGATTTTACTCTTGCTCCTTGTTTATGATTGGGTTTTCGGTTCCTACCAAAGTTTCCTTCAGCTCTATACTCCTAATGCTTGTCCTTTCCTACACCAATATGACTCCACACACTAACTCTCTACTTCGAGTGGCGCTTAGGCCATTGTAGTGGGTGAATATTAGTAATTGGTGGGGATTACAATATACACGCCACTAGGTTAAAATATATCCCTTCCTATACGTATGTATTCTTCATGTGCCGTGTCCCCTCGGGACGCAATCGATCATGGCTCTCCATAATTTCATGTTCCTTATAGCTCTTAATAAACATTGTCTTTCTGTTATTTCTGTAAAACCCTCTTCAGCTATCTAGTTACTATGCGTTGTTTTCCTCTGTGTCCCTGACCTTCAATCTGTCTGGTGATTATCAGATTTTCTTCTTTCCTCATTATGTTCCCTAAAAAAGGTTATGCGTTATTTTCCTCTCTCTTTCCTCTGCTTTCAATCTGTTCCATGAGTATCAGATTCTCTAAGCCCTCATTCTGTGTCCCAGAAACCTCAGCTATCTCTTCCGAATCTAAGTTTCCTTTTTGTTTCCATTTTCTCCATAACCTCGACGTTGCTCACAAGTTCGGTTGACAATATCCTTAGCATCCTTCTGTAGAACCACATTTCTTTTGCTCCAAGTCTCTTCTTCATCTTTGAGGATGTGTATTATTCTATCTACAGATGATACCACGTAATTCTATCGATCATGCAGTCACACGTCCGCAGGGGTTTCTTGTGTGCATTCTTCTGTCTTCTTGCGATTCTCTCGTTTGCAAACTAGTAAGCCTAACTTGTGAATGCTTATTGAATTTGATCAAATATTTTTTTAAACAAACTAATATATTCTAGAAAAAATTGTTTACTTTTACGCGAGAGCTCTATTGGGCAGGTCGATTTTTCACTTTTTCAGAAAATCTACATTGCACTTGTTGTAAAAAATGAGTTTGATTACATAAGTCCTGACACCAAAGATTGAATTCATAGCTTTTATCCAATGTTTGAGCATTTATTTTAAAAAATTGCATGAAAAGATATACAGAAATACCTAATTTCCGCAGGTTTTTGCTTACAAACTGACTTTAAAATGTTACAGTTTCAAGAATAAATCAAAATAAAGTTAATAGCTTTTGTATTTCATATATTTAATGGAAAATATATTCAAACCAGAATTCTAATTATGAATCACCACAAGCAAAATATGCAGTTTTTTTTACTGTATTCGATAAGTAAAAACTGTGGAATGATAACAAAAAGTCTACACAATGAATAAGATTTGTTAGATCATTTGTTCGCTCATAATTAATAAACACAAAAAATAGATAAAAGTGTATATAACACCATAAAACTGCTGGACACGAATTATAAGACAAAATGTTTTAAATTTACATTGTTTATTGAAAGTCACCCTAAAATTACTACACTGTATAACATATTACATCATAACATAGCTAACTTGTTCAATATAATTTCTCTTTGATGTAAATTAAGGTCTTATTTGATTGCAAAATGATTTAGTAATAATGTGCCTGTGCCAGGCATCTTGTCCATATAAAAAGTGTAAAGCTTCAGTTAATTATACATTTTAAAAGGATGTACGAAAAGGCTGTCACTGATCACCGGGATGAAATTCTAACATTATGATTTTGAACCTAAACATAATCTTTAAATTTGTTTCCTTAAAAAACAGTTACCATTTGGAAAAAAAAAACGTATTTTGTGTATTTATTTATCATGCCAAAACCCAACTTTCAAACTGGGTGCATTTTTAAAATCGAACTTCCTTACGGTATTAAATGAAGAAGATTGGTTCCTTATTACAAACATGGATAACTGATTACTGTTGAATGAGTGCATATATCAGCCATTATTTCTAGTTTGTACTGTGGAGTCATCACATATCATTCAAGTTAAGAATATGCTGTTGATAAGAATGGTAAAAAGCCTGGGTAGGCTTTTATGACCAGAAGAATGAAGTAAACCAGCCCCAAACAAACACTGCCAGTCATTTTCTGGGGTCTTTTTCGAGTCCCAGAGCAGCATACCCACTAGGCAGTACCTCTCCTTCGGTAGGGGGCTGCGGTCATTACCCGGGGCATGAGTAAACTTCAAAAGGGGAAGTGCCGAGAGGGTTTGAGTAATTTTTCAAGTTTCCGAAAGGACACATTAAACTCGACCCTGTGTCACATTTACTACAACGTATTAAATCTATCTATCTATCTATATATATATATATATATATATATATATATATATATATATATGTGTATATATATGTGTGTGTGTGTCTGTGTGTTTATTCATATATATATATATATATATATATATATATATATATATATATTTATATATATATATATATTGAGACACGTTTCGTTGAATAATTTAGACATGTTCTGTCTACTTATTTTCAGTTGGATCCTTTCATATTCACGGGCAGAAGTATTTACGACAAGAATTTTTCTGAATTGCGAATGTGGAATTTCTTCCAGTTGATCGGAAGTAGTTGTATGTTTTAGTTTGTTGTGTATGTTTTGTTTTCTGCTATTGATCATGTGTAATTTATCGTTGGCTGTTTCAGTTTGCCTTCTCACAAGGCCACATTTAAAATTCCAGGTGTTGATAATCTGCTAAGCTAATCGATTAATAGAAAATATTTATTTGTTGTCCTGTGTTTTATGTGCGGGTGTCTAACAAAATAACTAAAAACTACAATTTTCTGGAAAATTCTTTCTTTGTTGTCCTGAGAAATTTTACTACCCTTCCATAGATTGATAGATAGATTCATTTGGTTGATTTTGTTTCATGACATATTAAACTCTAGAAGTTATTTAATACCGAAATATAAATTATTTGAACGCAGTTGTATGCCTTCAACTACAGATAAAATGTATTGTTGGTAATTCTACGATAAAATGCATTGTTGGTCATTTTACTACATTTTATATATTGTTGATCATTTTACTATAAATATGTATTGTTGGTAATTTTATATAAAATGTATTGCTGGTATTTTTACTATAAATATGTATTTTTATACTTTCATAATGTTTTGTTTTTGTTTTTGTGGGGTTCACTATTTGCCCATAAATGGTATCACAACAGATGATAGCACCTCGGATCAGAGTGGAGCTGTGAGCAACAGCAATTAAGAGGCGATTCCACGCTTCATAGATAGATAGTGTGTGGACATAAGAACTAATACTGCATGTTGAAGTGAGACCTTCAAAGCAACGAGAAATCGTCAGACATGTTTGATTGAATGTACAAGAACAATATTTGGGCATTTCAATTTTTGTTACACTTTTCATACAACAAATATTCATTTGGCAGTGAAATGCGGATAAATTCAAGGGTGTATAAAGCACATCTTCCAAACATTTTGGACGGAGCAAAGTACAATTTTATTGATCTGCTCAACCATTTCATTAAAAATAACGATTCTGCTACCCCGCCTGATGATGAGTGGGCCATGCTGATGATATAGTTGATCAGATTAGGGATAAGAATGATCTTGAAATGAAAATCAACATCGTCTACCAAGTGATCCAAGAAAAGGGACACAAGATAAATATTTCCAAAACAGAAAATATAATCTGGAATTGGAATGAAAACAGTGATGACACTTACCTTGAAACTATCATAAAAATTAAGGATGTGGAATTGGTAAATGTTAACCATTTCCGATATTTCGGCATGTAGATCAACTATTTACAAATTAAGTATAAAAGAAAAGGATATTGAACATAGAATAAGCTGTGTTACAGGAAGTTTCTCACAGCACCACAAACCTGAAAATTCGAGTCAAATACTTGAATAGACTCGTCACATCGAGACATTCATAATTATGTCATGACTCGCCCCGAAAGCCGTTCACAAATATTGAAGCTATCAGCTGTACACAACCGCTTCCTAAGATCGATAGTGAGAAAAAGGCTTGAGCGAGTGAAGCCGGAGGTTTTGGCAAAAGGTCATCTTTCTTTTGGACGGGTGCTACAGAATCACAAAGAACTGTACCAAATAACAGAAACCGGATCACATGGGGAATACCAACAGCAGTAACAATTAAAATGGATAGCACATATAACTCGAAGTAAAAATAATGATATAATCACGGTGTTAACATTACACGCCACTTCAAATAAAAGGTTAGGAAGGAAACCGCCATCGATACTGGAATGAGCGATAACAAATATTGGACTTGAGAAACCTGTTTTCTTAAGAAGATATTTTAAGAGAGAAATTTTATAAATCTCAATCGAAAGCAGTACTAGCTGCTCAATCAACGAATGCTAAATGTTTCCTTACAGGGAAGCGGCTGATATTATCATTACCATTACCATAAAGAAAGGCAGCAATATTACTAAACCTTTATTTTTAGTCGGGGTTGCTTGTTCCCACATGACCTTTTGATTGTCAATATATTCTATGGAAAGCAATGAATTCAGCTGATTTAAGCAACCTACCTTTCTGACATAGGAGTTCGCTTTTAACCAGAAGTTGAGTGAACTCTTCACTTCATTTTAGGTGGCAGAAGGCGCACGGGGATTCCAACTTCGCTGCATGACATTCCTCATTGCTCTGAGATAAGTGAGGTCGGTGTAATATCGACTCCAGCGTGACAGGAGTTCCGGGGACTAGGTAATTTTTGTCCTTGACCCATATGCATACATAAGTTTATGGTACTCCCCACGTAAAAATGACCTTGTGTCACATCTTGCCTTAGTCGGGAGGCAGGGTAAATGTACCATTTCAAACACTAGTTGGCTTCTCAACCCATATACACACTTATTACGTGATTACATCTGCACTTTTGGATACACGTACATATATAAACAAATATATATCTGTCAGAGTGCGCACCAACCGAATTGACATAATTACATAAATATATGTATAAACATTTTTTTTATTTACATGTACTTTACACATTCGAACACATCCACAGACACACACACACACACACATCTCTCTCTCTCTCTCTCTCTCTCTCTCTCTCTATATATATATATATATATATATATATATATATATATATATATATATATGTGCAACTATGTATGGTGAAGGTATATGTCTGTTTATATGAAGATATAAATAACAAGTATATTTTGATATGCAGGATTAAAATTACAACTACATATGTCGTGTTAAAGTTCAAAGAAAATATATCATGTTTATATCCCAAGGAAAAAGAGGCACTGGAATAATAGTAAACTAAGAAACCATTACTACTATGCAGTGAGTTCGATTCTTACTACAAGGTGACCAGTAAAAGAAAAAGGGGTAAATTCAGAAAGATGTGTGAGAACCTTTGAAAACTGGTGACGACTGATGTGAATGAAAAATTCAGGTAGAATTTCT
The DNA here is from genome assembly GCA_903632075.3 of Acanthosepion pharaonis. NCBI lineage: Eukaryota > Metazoa > Mollusca > Cephalopoda > Sepiida > Sepiidae > Acanthosepion > Acanthosepion pharaonis. Next base: position 2,438,242 of record CAHIKZ030001535.1, on the reverse strand, counting down.
GCAGATTTCGTCAATCCCCACGTCGGAGTTTCTTCTTCGACAAGTGAATTGTTTAACAATACAAGAAGGGCAGAACGAAAGACGAAAATTGTCTGCAAATAACCTTCAAATGACAAGTCACAAGATCGAGCAACAATTAATCAATCATAAAAGAACTAATCAGAGTTAAGTAATTACGCATGAGTCGAATGATTATCAAAGTCGTGAATATTCAAGAAATTATTCAAGGTTATTCAAGGTCAATTATTCCTGAAATATAAAATAATGATAATAAATTTGCGGGTCTTTTTTTTTTTTTTTTTATTGGGCACCCTGTAGAATATTACTGTCACATCTAGTCTGGTGATTCTGTTAATGACTAGATTTAACGGTAAGTCCCACGCTAACACTTTCTTCTCTCGCACTTCTCGCTTATGGAACTCTCTTCCAGCTTCTTAATTGCCAGTCAACTTTTTATCATGCTGGTTTTTTAGACAACCTCCTCACTGGAATATTTCTGTTATGCGAACCAGTTTAGTCGGCTGATGATTCGACTAATACGGTGGATAGTTCTAGATTACGTGCTACCGGAGCACGCGTAGAAATAAGAAAATGAACAAATTTTTTTAAGAACTACAAAGACAGGAAATTGGGAAGAGCTATGATTGCCATCGCCCTGAATAAGAAGATATCACGTAGTTACATATTGGCTTTGGAGTCTGGGTTACATTAAACCTGGGCTATTATGTAATACCCACATACATGCACATATAAATATCTTGGTAACTTTAAAACAACATTTGAAGAACACACACACACACACATACATACACACACACACACACACATATATATATATGTGCGTGTGTGTGTATAATCTTAAGAATACGTACACGTACACGCACGCTCACACACACATATATATATATGTGCGTGTGTGTGCGTGCATGTACGTGTATGTACTCTTAAGATTATATCAATATTTCAGTTAACTTAAATACTAAACAATTTTTACAGATAATCGGGCACATTCAATATATTTTTCAACTTACGGCAATATTACGTTGAAACATTGAAGTTAAGCAACGTCGAGGCTTGTCAGTAGCTAGATGGGTGACCGCTTGGGAAGACCAGGTGTAATGTGTAAGGGTTCGGAATTGTTAATCGGAGAGCCGATTTCCAATTCTAGTTCGGTTCGTTATATTCACTTACGCGCAAATACTCTTGGGAAAGATTATGAATGCACCTCTTCTCTCCCCGAGCTATGGATTAATTACTAAGTCTTGTGTCACTAAACCATTATTATTTACAGAAAATAAAATTGCGTGCAAAATATTTGATTTCGTCATTAAATAATCCATAGAGGTTGATATGTCCCAAAACAAAAACAACCAACCAAATCATGGACAACGTAGGGGTGTAGTTTTGGAGAAGTTTTAAAGTCTAATCTCAGGGATGAATTTATATGAATGTCCTGACTCAGAGGGTTGAACTGTATGGCAGCCCTTACTCAGGTCGTCGAGATTCTCTGAGCTCTATATTATATCCACGGACGTAATTTTCTTTTCTTTTTTTTTTTTTCATTCCACTTCGTACTCACCAATATTTTCGTCTTTGTATCTCAAAAAAAAAAAAATCTTACAATCTAAAATATTTTCTGGTTTTGAATAACCAGCAATGGGTTGATGGTCCGTAGAAAGCGAATCACTCAAAATATAATAGGGCGTTTTAACCCTTTGCCAACTGCGCGGTCATAAACTCAGCCATATACAGGCACACATTATTATAGAATTTCACATCTCCGGAAATCTAATGATTTTGTATCAACTGCCAATAAGAAATATATTGTTGTTATGTATGTTACCTTTCTTCAAATGTAGCTTTCTATATGGTAATCTCTAAAATGTTTTTTTTTAGATGTTTTGTAAATTCTGTATCGGGTGGGAATAAAAGCTCGTTGCGTTTTTCAATAGGCGACATTTTAACACGTGATTTTGTTTTACACATGACTGAAATTTATGACAGACATCTATTCTGAAAGATACCATTTCTGCGTGTCTTTCTATGCAACTCATTTGTGGATTGTAAATATTAACTGTTTTATATTAAGACGGAAATTGGGGAAAATATGATCCATTTTCGTATTTGATGCGACGATGTTTGGATGTCTCACGATTTTAACGGAAAAAATTAATGGACTGCTTTTCGATTATCTGTCAAAAAGCAACAAAACGATCCATTTTTGTAAAGAACGATAACTGTCTATAAAAAATGGATTGAAGGTGATGTTGTGGATGTGATGGTAGGTTGGAGTATTAAGACGTCTTGCTGCAAAATTGGAGTTTGACTTCAAACAACAGATGAAGCGATAAAAAAAAAGGAATAATAGATGAAAAGCTTCCAGAATTGCTCAATTAGAACGGTGTCGTCTTCCATCAGAATAACATTAGACATCGTTTTTCTTTGAAGACCCGGTAAAAATTGGTACAGCTTGGCTGGGATGTCCTACTACACGACCCCGTACCCCACCCCTTGAATTTTCGCCTTCAGATGACCACTGATTTCGATCCGTACAAAATTCTCTTAATGGGAAGAAATAAAATTTTCTGGAAGCCTGTAAAATCTCTCAGACCAGTTTACCAGTCCTAAAAAATACCAATTTCTGGGAGGATGAAATTGTGAAACTGCCTCAAAGATGGTGAAAGTTATTGGATGAAACGGACACTTATGTGGTTGAATAAATCTATGTACAAATATCTTGACTATGAATTTCCCTTAAAAAACGTTACAAACTTTTGTTCTAACCCAGTAGTTAAATTGATGTTTTTCTGCTGCTCTACTTATAAATAAACATCAACATCACAGCAGTGTCGCAACCAATCTGTTAACAAATAAATATTTATCCGATGATGAGTTAGCATGTACACATATATACATACATGTGCTCAAATAATTATATTTAGATTTAGGTTTTGTACACAAATCACGCACACTATATATATGAATGTAGATATATTTATATAAAACGAATATGTACATCATTGCATATTTCTGACCTAATGCATATGTAAAGGCTTTTATGTTAGATTATTTCAAATAATTTTGTGTAAATATATGCTCGTACGTTTAAAAGCATTTGCACAGATGTTTTATTCATATGAACAAACACGAAATTTGTACGGCTATGTATGTATGGAGACGTATAAACACGTTGTAATAAATAAATAAATAAATAAATACACTCTTTCCCCCCCATCTCTCTCTCTCTCTCTCTCTCTCTCTCTCTCTCTCTCTCTCTCTCTCTCTCTCTGTATTTTTGTGTTCTTGTCTGTCTGTCGTCCCTCGCCATATCTGTCTTTCTTTTTGTTTGTCTGCCTCTCTCACTCTCTCTCTTTTTCTGTCGCCGTCTTTCTACTTGCCGTTCTCTTTCTTTCTGTTTGTTTGTCTATCTCTCTCTTTCTTTCTCACTTTTTCTGTCTCTGTCATTCTTCTTGTTTGTCTGTCTCTATCTCTCTTTGTCTCCGTCTTTCTGTTTGTCGATCTCTCTTTCGCTGTCTCTTTCTCAATCTTTCTGTCTCTGTCTTTCTGTTTGTTTATCTCGCTCTCTCTCTGCCACTCTTTCTGTCTCTCTTTCTGTCTGTCTCCCGCTTTCTCTCCCCCCTCTCTCTCTCTCTCTCACACACACACACACACACACACACACACAAATAAACAAATACTCACTGACATACACATTTAGTGTATATCCAGCTTAAATTAACCACCGGTTAATCGAAGTGTCTGTTTATTTGTGTCTAATTTTGATTTTAAAAAACTCCATAAAATCAAGTATATTTATAAGAGTTCCCTTTGTTAACATTGGTTACTAAGCTGTTTAATTGGACCAGTGTTTCTCAACACCACTTTTTTTTAGTCTTTAGGATACACTTATAGAATAAGTAAATCTCAGGGACACGCTTTTAATTTTAATAAGAAAAAAAATAGTCATGCCATTTGAAATTAGGAAAATAATAGTCTCCTGAAATAAGCCTTTATTTTAAGACATTACATCATATATTTAAGTATGCTTGTGTGAAACCCGCACTTGATGTGTTTTGGTAATTTTTTTTTTTTTATATATATATTAGGTCTTATATGCTATAAAAGGGAAAGGATTATCCACTCCTTCTTAGAGATTATAGAATTTAGTACTCCGTTTAAAATATCAAATGAAAAATACTTGACTTACACATGGAAGTCGTGTGTTTGGTGTTTCTAGCTTTTTTAACATAAAGATTTTTGCATATAAAAATAAGTCATGAATTACTCTTTTATAAAATTTGGGACGCACCTGGTTACTTTTCAGGTCGCATTTGTCGCACCGGTTGAGAAACGCTGGATTAGACTAATGTGAACAAGACAACAATATTATTTACATTGTTATTGCCGGCTCACTCAAACTGCGGCATTAGACATTGTGATCAGCTGTTAAAGTATTGACACAATTATATGTGTCATTTAGTATATACAAAAGAAGAAATATTAATAAATGTCTAGATTCCATGTGCTTTTCTATAAATATTTTCATGGTAATAGTTTTGATGATCTTTCGTCATTGGTACCTTGATATTGCGAATTTAAGCGCAATACTAGAAGTGTCTTAACAGAAGACAGGAAGTGCGACACTGAGATCCGAAGGCGTATTGGGAGAGACAAGGAAACCTTCCAAAAGTTAAACAGATTATTAAGAAATAGGAAGTTTTCGTGAGAAACAAGGAAAAAAGTACTAAACTGCTATTTGATACCTGTCCTTCTGTATGGCAGTGAGTGCTGGACGGCCTCCTCAAACATAAATAGGAGACTTAAAGCAATGAAGACTTGAATGTGGTTCTACAGAAGGATGCTGAGGATACTGTGGACCAAACTTGTGAGTAACGACGAAGTTTTAAAGAGAAAATAGAAAGAAGAAACTAATACTTAACATCAAAAAAAGACAGTTTCTAGGGTATATAATGAGGAAGGAGGGCTTGGAAAATCTGACACTCACGGGACAGATAGAAGGCAAAAGAGACAGAGGGAAAAACGTATAACATATTTAATGAGTTTAAATTGATGGGGGAAAAGGACATAGGAGAAATAACAGAAAAACAAAGTTTATCAAGCGCTACAAGGGAAAGGAAGTTGTGGAGAACCATTATCGCGTACGTCATTAATGGACACGGCGCATAAAGAAGAAAAGATTATACTGGCAGCTAGGTTTCATCACTTCATAGCGGAAATGGCTAGATGTATCGTCAGTTCCTGATTTCCAGTTAAGTTTGACAAAAATGTCAATCGTTATTTTCTGTTTTCTTAATTCCTCTTTTTTTTATTCTTCTTGCACCTTAATAATATTTTTCTTCTTATATTCTTTCATGTCTTATAGGTTATATCTTGAAAAAGGAGAAAGTGAAAGGATTACCCGCTCCTTCTTAAAGATTAAGGAATTTAGCATCCAGTTTAAAATATCAAATGACAAAGACTTGACTTAGTCATGGAAGCCATGTGCTTCGTGTTTCTAGCTTTTTAAAATAAAGATTTTTACATATAAAAATCATTAATAAATTACTCTTCTGCTAACTTGGGCTGAACATGGCTACTTTTTAGGGACCATTAGAGCACCCGGGCGCATCGGTTAAGAAACGCTGAATTAGAGTAAAGAAAACAAGACAAAATTATTATTTACTTGGTTATTGTCGACTCCTTTGCGTCTTAGTAGCTTTATTGTCTTGCTTTTTATGAAATTTTTAAAGTAGACATCAATAAAATATGTACATGTATTACAATTTTATATTATGTAAAAACGTTATAAATTCTGTATGATATTATCATACGTTATTGGTGCTAAATACATTGATATTTTTACCTATTCATAATCTTTAAACATAAAAATTCTGGAATATCTACAACCCACTTGTGGTGTAGCGTACGTGGAGCCATCAGGACAGTCGTCTTGGGCGTTAAATTCTTAACGACGCAAAATTTCAAAAGAAACATTATTATAATAAATATAAATAGCGTGTCCTCCACACACCTACGTTGCTCCAGTAAATATAAAAGTTAAATTAGTCAAGACTGATCAGAAATCTACATTGAAACAAGGAAATATTGAGTATCCTAGCAACACTGACAACTGTTAGATATTAATGTATATTTCAATATAGTTGTTGAAAATTTTGCATAAATTAAAGCCTGGAGATTTTAAATAAATTTGAGCATCATTGTCATTAAATATATTTTACTTGAATTACGTCAGAATTTTCTTAAAATACATCTGCTTGTACGGGACTCAATACTGAACTAGGAAAAGAGAGTGTAACCGGTTAGGGGTCGCAATATCTACCTTGCCTTAGGTATTGGCAAACTCATGCTAAATCACTGACACATATACACACATTCTTATACATATTTCTTTCAACTTACCTCATCGCGCAGGCGATTCATTCTTGAGACGTCAATAGACATTAAGGTTTAATCTTCTTTATCATGTTATAATATGAAGAATATTTTTTAAATCGGTTTTACTCCATGCATAGCAGTAAAGCCACTAAAACACAAGGGGTTATAGGTTGTGGAATAAACAGAAACATTAGTAATGAGCGGGAAGAGGAAAGAGTAATCAAGAGGACAGTAGATAGCGATGGACATTCATTCAAATATTTGCTGATTAAATTTGGTTGGAAAGCATGAAGCTGGAAGGGATTCCTACAAGCGCGAAATAGGATAAAAGAAAGCATAGAATTTACGGCTGCCTCTAGAAGTCAGTCTGCGTTTAAATTCAAAAAGTCTATGATCTATAGCATTTGAACAGTATAATGAAAATATTTATAGAAAAGATACAGAAAGGCAACTTTACGGCATCGGGAAGGCAACTGAAGCCGAGCCGCCAGGTCAGGACCAATAATATTGCTGATTCTTCTTTGGAACTCATCATGGGGTTCAAGGCAAATATCAGGGGCATCGGATCATATTTAGCAACAATATTCTAAGCGTCGACGAATGGTAGACCTATAGATATGTTTGATAGATTATGGAGAGAAAAATTGTTGTCGCACGAAACAGTGAACCAACTTTCTTAGCGGCTGACCCATCAATAGCTTCCTTATAGTCTTTCCACTTCTTGTCAGCTCAGAACGTTAACCCAAGAAGCGAAATGAGTCACTTTCTTGGAGGCCGGCATGCCTCTCAAGTAATTAATGTAGATAAGTTTAATTTGGGGGGCTAACAAGCCGTATATTTTTAAAATATTTTGAATAAATATATATTGAAAAAAGTACAACACACATATTTTTAGCCAGTAAAACTGTAAATAAAATTAATTTCCCTACAATTCATATTTTATGCTAAAACAAACTGTTGGAACTGCTAAGGTAACACTGACATATTAGGGAATGATATTAGAATAATCCAGAATCTCTACTGCATACGGACAGAAAATGAATTCAGTAAATATAGAAAAATAGAAAGGAGGTGTAATATAAGGATGTGTCTTCTCAGCGGACTTATTCAACTTTACTGGCTGACACAATCTTAGCAATATAAGATATACAGATGAAACTCTGTTTATAGCCGACACAGAAAAGAAACTACATGAAGTCCTACAGAAGGTAGTGAAAGAAATCGAGAAGAAAGAACTAAACATCAATTACAAGATAAAATGGAATGGGAGCTGCTAGCAAAAGGGACAACCCAACATGCAAATTACAAATCGGAGAAAACAAAATCAAACAAGTACAACAATTTAAATATTTGGGCTATGTTTTAACAGACGACAGAAAGTGCGATGCCGAAACCAAAAGATCGCTAAAGATGTCTTCAAAAAGCTAAGCAATGTATTAAGAAACAGGATAACTTCGTTAAAAAACAAAGAAAAGTCTACTGAACTCTTACGTAATATCAATTTTTCTATATGGCAGTGAATGATGGACAATCTTAAAAATGAAGAAGAAACTTGAAGCAAAAAAAATATGATTCTATAGAAGGATTGCCATGGACCGAACATGTATGCAACGTCGCAGTTTTAGAGAAAACAGAAACAAAAAGAACACATTAGCATCTGAAAGAGACAGTTGAAATTTCTCGGGTATCTAATGAAGAAAGATGGCGAGGAAAATAGGATACACAGAAGAGATTGAAGGTAAGAGAGACAAAGGAAAGGAAAGCAAAGCATAACCTACGTAGCGAGCTTGAGTAATGGGTGGCGAAACAAGGTTTAGGAAAGATAACAAAATTACAAAATTTATCAAGATCTCCAAGGGAAAGAAAATTGTGGAGAGCCATTATCATCAACGTCCTAAAGAGACACGGCACATAGAAGAAAAAGTTACACTGTTTTTATTATACAAATTAGTGATTTCAACATAAACAGTATAAGGTATATGTCACAATTTTCAGGTTAAACTTATTTCTATGATAAATATACCATGTGAATTTCAATTTAGAATAAAACTTTTTATGGTGTGAGATTTTAATATGAAAACTAAAAGTGGGTTCATCATATTGCAAATAAATATCCGAATTGATACTTGATTTTTAATTTCGTATATAAAAAAAGAAATGCCTTGGCAACGTGCTAATATATATTTATAGATATAGAACCTTAAAAGGGAAGCGCCTATAGTGACAATATTAAGTGATGGGGAGAGTACTTTGGAAATGGCAAAAACATGAAAAGAAATCATAGGACAATCAAAAAGGAAATCGAAAACATTAGCAAGATAAAAACAAGAAAAAAAACTGAATTGATATATATATAACGAAAAGTAATCAAACAACCAAAATACAACTATGGACTTCAAAGAAATTAGTAGATAAAGCATCAATGCAAAGAAGGACGTAAAATTCGAGAAGCCATTATTATGCAGAAAAAAGACAACTCACATTAAATAAAATATCTTTTATCCCAGGAGATGGCATCTTTAAATGTGTAAATTCAATAAACGTACAAAATAAGAATACTATTGCCGTATCTGATGCCGCTTTTCCTGTACTATCTAGATCCAATGGAATCCATTTTGGAGAATTAGAATCCCAGCAAACTAAAAATGAAGCAACAAGATCTTTGTCAGTGCGGTAACAACCAGTCCGAGATGAGAACAAAGCAGGAACTTTGGGGCAGTTTATCCACAATTTTGATCCTGATGTACAACATCTTATTCAAAAATAGGAAAAATACAATAAAAAAAATAAACGAACAGACACTGTCGGTTGAGTTTAACATAACCTTTTACAATATATATATATATATATATATATATATATATATATATATATATATATATATATATATCGTGACGAATTTAATTTTTATTAATCCTATATTCGAAAAAGTTCTGTCCTATTAACTTAGCAAAAAACATATACTCCCATTCTTGGATGTTCTAGTGCAGTCTAGTAATGGTACATTCACTACTGCGTTTTATAAAAAAAAACACAAGTAAAAACTTTTGCCACCTTAATTTTACTAGCCAATGTCTTCTCAGATATAAAATAGGTGTTATTAAAAATCTCCTTATGAGAGCGTACGAGAATTCATCCTCTCGGCAGCTTTTCTTTAAAGATCGTGAAATAAGTGCTTGTTAATAAAAGTTTTCCAAACTATCTTATAAATTACTATACTAGTTTTTGTTTTCTAAGTTAACCAATAGCAACGCTGAGCATACAAAAAATAACATTAACATTTTCTACAAAAATCAAATGCATAATGTGTGCGTGTGTGCGTGTCTGTGTATGTGCGTGTCTGTGTGTACATTTACTAATTCTAAGTTAAGACATTAAATTTAATATTTCCAATAAGTAAAATAATTGCTCTATTTCAAAACTAAATTGACTGGAATGAGTTTTTTCTATTTATTTGTTTTTTTTTTTTGTTAAAAAATTTGATTTTAACATCATTTTTAGCCCTCGTTTATTGCAATGTAATTCTCTTTATTAAAAATTCTTACAAAAATAAAATATACTTCCCTGGAACTTTATTTGATGATTTAAAGTATAATTAAGTTCATTTGAAACAAATATTATTTACTTTAAGTTTAAAATCTAGCAGAAAATCCGACAATAATTTGATTTTTGCAAGAATTTCCAAAACAATGTGTTTTTAATGCCAAAAAATCAGTAAAAATCCCTATACTAATCTTTGGTCCACTCGCTGATAAAATTTCGATCCTACAAGAAAGGATTTAAAATTTAATAAAATAATCAAAAATTAATTGGTCTTTCCTTTTAATAGCATAAACATTTTGACGATAAAATTTTGTTTTATTAAACTCGGGGTCTTTTTCGTCATAGTATGCTCATTTTAGAGAATTTTTTTGAGGTGCCCATATATATATATATATATATATATATATATATATATATATATATGTGTGTGTGTGTGTGTGTGTGTTATGATCCTTGTTTTTAATAACTACAAGCTGTATAAGGTCTTTTTTTTAATCTGCAAGTACTTTCAACTAGTCATCCTCAGGCATGGAAATTATTTTGTTTTTAGTAAAATCCAGATATACATATATATATATATTGCGGGTTGGTTCCCCACACCAAAACAAAGACAAAAGTTCATATAAAGATACATACGCAAATCCTTCGTTTTTGAGTTATTAAGTTTAAAGTAAATTTACGGTAGATGGCGCTGTGTTGCCGTGTAGACTGGGTTACATTTGCCATTCATGTACATTTGTGGCTGGTCTGTCTTCAATGTTTAATGTGTGTAGTAGTGAGTTAACTGAGAATTGTTCTGTTTGACAATAGCAGGATATTAAATCGTGAGCAGTCGGATATGATTTATACAAACAGCCGCGCGAATGGTAATGGACGCAAGACTGTAACAGATTGTGTTTCCAGACCGAAGGCAGACGGGTCATCCAACATTTGCTGCTGCTTATCGCCACTTTGCTATGACAAGATCCGTGGCATCACAAACTATGGATCGAGGAAGATCCACTCGTACGTGGTTAGTGAATATATTATTAAGGGAAATATAGTCGCTCTGGGTAGGACCATAAACTACATCCGATTCCCAGGTACACTCTGACCTAAGGTGGTATCACTTGTTAGAGTTCTAACTATGGGCAAATTGTGAACACCCAAACTGGTGTTAAAACATGAAAATATAAATAAGTTTTGGAAAAAAAATTACCAGCTATACATTTTTTTGAAAAAGAATTGCCAAAGCTCACATGAAAATCAAATTTTTCCATTAAATAATCCATAAGATGTGCCGTTAAACAAACAAAACCAAGCAATATTTTGTTTGTAATACGTGTTTGTGTAGACATTTCTGATTATTAAAATAAAATTAACGACTATAGCCGAGATCTACAAAAGTCTTGTTAAAGTCAATGAACCACTCAGCATGTATTGAATTTGTATCAACTTTCTGGGATCACTTTTTTTTCTGGGGACAAACGTTTTAGGCCAGGCAAGCCTTATCACTGAGCCACTAGACATATCTATTCTTTATAGTCATATAAAATAATGTCGAATTGCGAACTCCATTACTTACTCGATATATTTCGTGAAATTGAGAGTAATGACAAAGAGCTTGTAAAGAAGGGGATTTCGAAATTTCGAACGTCTTTCTAGTTTTTTGTTTTTTTAAATTCAATTATAAGCATTGACTTATATTTGACCTCCTACTGCTTCTATACTGAGCACTTCTAAAATTTGAGTTTTATCTATTATTAAGATGTGTGGGTGTTTTAATGGATAGCGGCTCGGAATGAGAAATCTGAGAGCCGAGTTCAAATTCAAATCGCGTTCACTTCCTTCACTTAATGAGATGTATGACTCCATTTCTTGAATCCACCTACTGGTTTGAATCCCAAACTGGATTTGCCTCCAGTAAAAACCATGTACCTTACATGGAAACAACAGAGCAATGCTTAGCGTTCTGAGAGCTGCGACACTCATACACCTCAGGGTTTGGTTTGACGGCATAGCAACTCCTTATGGGTCATTTAATTTACTTGGGAGATTTGCTATTCTAATTTCTTTTAATATTAAAATCTATTGCTGTAACTGTTTACTATAAAATTGTATTTTATAATTTCATATTGTTTTTCTTTATTGGGAGAGGGATCATTATTTGCCCATAGCTGAGATCCTAAGAGTTGCTACTATCCCGGATCAGGGTGGAACTGGAAACAACTGCAGTTAAAAGGTGGTTTTTCAAACCCTTCCGATTAGAGGCCATGCTGCCGGATGGGCATTTATCGTCAACTCTTCAGGGAGTCTAGGGGACCTGAATTTGCCCATAGCTGGGACCCTAACAAGTGATATGTATATATACAAAATTTTCCGCATTGAATACATCCATACAATTTTCTTATTTATTGTGTGCATAAATTATTTTTGTGTGCATAATGTACATTTATCGTGTTAAATATGTTTTATATTATATACACATGCATGCATGTATTTCTCTATTTCTCTCTCACTCTCATATATATATATATATATATATATATATATATATATATATATATATATTGAGACATTGCCGTGCTGATTGATTATTTTCGACCAAGACGGATGTCTTTAGTCTTTTTTTTTTACCGATTTTTTTTCCCTGATATCAGTTTGTTCAAATATATTTTTATTTCCAAATTGTATTATCCGTTTTTTTTTTCACACTGCCCGAGTATAGATATAAAAATGATATATATCTAATATGATAAATATATATATACAATATGATAAAATTGGTAGATGGCAAATCTGTTTAAAACTTTATTTTTTAGATTCAGTTACGAAACAGTGCGATCCTCTTGCTGCTCTATCGCTAATTGCATGGCATGTGTTGTGACGATCTACATTCTTTAGTCTCACCGCCACTGACATTTACAAGTGGGACCTGCCATTCCCCGTACACAAGAGTGAATCATCCCCATTCCCATCGTATTCCTATGGCAAGAAGTGACTTCAATTACAACAGGATCTTCTCAATAACTGCTTTTTATGGAACAGTCTCATGGTAGTATGTTTTCCCGATCACTATAATCTTGACCTCATTAAGTCTAGTGTTAACCGTGATCTTTCCTGCTTAACTCTATCAACTTTACTTCTTGCTCTTTCTTATGCTCTTATATCACCACACAATAGCCCTCTACCTTGAGTGGCTCGTGGGCCTTGTATTTAGTGAACATTTCTATTAAAACGAAATTATTATAAACAAGAAAATTGTATAGATGTAAAAATACACCTTTTTCCGGAAAGTTACTCATGAAAGAAAAAACAAGTTTCCATAACATTTTTATATTATGAATAAACAAATCATTTGAAAAACCTCATTGATGTGAGCATATTAGTATTTAAGCATTTGAGAAGTTTTATTTTTGAGTAACATTGCCGATAAATATGATTCGACAAATAAAATATCGAACCGCTAATTGAAAATTAATGGCCTTAATGTACGAGACAAATGTTATCCTGTATAGTTTGTGACCAGTTCCAATAAAGAAGAATGCTCAACTATGTATATATTTAAACGTACTAATTTTCTGATCCGTAAACTATTTCAGCATCATTATATGTTGAGTGCGAACATGGGTAGCGTGGGAAAATATGAATACATAGACAGAAGACTGCTCATCTTTTGTTCCAGATATATATGCGTGGATAGAATAGGGCCACTCACACTTGCAGGTGTTCTCCTCCCTTCAATATATTATATTCATAACCTCGATATCAATGCCTTGTGGTTATCATCGATTTTACATATGCACAAATGTAAGTAATATGGGAATGTTAAGAAGGAAGACATTTTTAAAATAGCCTCTTGGAAGTCAACCCAGATCCCATGTGGTACTTGTACATTCAATCTATCGGTAACGATGGTAACGATGGTCAGTTCCCTGTATCATTACAGTAAATAGCTAACTCCACCCACTATTCCCTTCCTTTACAAGATCAGGCCAAAAATGCAATACTGTTGCCATATATGGGCAGGAGCTGCCATGTTTTTACTTTCCAGTCTCAACAGCGTCCAAAATTTCCACATTGTAACCCCCTTTCTCACAGTCTAAACGTGGCAAGCCACTCGCTGATTTATCGCTGTTTCCATGGAAAGTGCTCAAACGAACTACATTCCTTAGTTTCACTAATTCTAACCTTCACGGCTAAGACTCGCCATGCTATGCATATTGCTTTGTGGAGCCGACCACTAACAGGATGTTTCGCTGATCACTACAATCTTAACGTGTTCAAGTTTAGAGTTAACCGTTATCTTCTTTACATACCCGCATCAACAGTGCCTCTTACTCTGTAACCTCTACATCGAGTGGCTCTCGGGTCTTTTATAGGGTGAACATCATTGGAAAAAATTATCAACTTTGTTGTGCGGCCAACCTTTTAATTTACATAATGTTTATTATTACACTGGTGTCCTAACCGTCGGTGTTATAGTTACAAGGCTGTTTTACCTTCCGATCGTCTCCCTGGTAGTTGTTAAATTTAACACTTCTGCTGCTGCTGATGTATTTTTACGTCTACACAAAAGTTATATTGCCTGCTATCGTCTAATATGTACTTTTCTAAAACACAGTGAAATGTAGTTTCATAGAGTTTCTGTTATTTTTTAATCCTTTCCCAAGGCGTCAATGCCACTATAACGCTGGGGGTTACAAAGAGAGAAAGAGAATAGGAAGACTTTAGTTAGAAGAAGTGAGGAAATGGATATTAATGTAACAAGATTCAGAAAGACAGATGATGGCATTTGAGGCTGCATTTAAATTTTTGAACATTGTAGGTTTTATGGAGGCAAGCAATAGGAAATGAGTTCCACAGTCGAGAAAAGAAACTATTAGAATAGAACTGACTGTTGGGCCCTAGCTAGATCAACAGTAAAAAAGGTGAGGCCTAATTGTCAGTTTAATAGCACGCTTAAATTCATGCAGCCGAAGCACTAAGGAAAAAATGTCATGAAAATATTTATAGAAAAGACAGAGGGAATCCACTTCACGTCGTTGAGAAAATGATTGAAGTCGTGATGTCAGGTAAGGACCGATTACATTACAGATCTTTTGAATTGTATCAAGAATATCTTAATATACAGTAGCAGTACCAGACCAGATATGGCAACAGTATTTAATGCACAGACGAATGGTAGATTTATAAATGTGCAAGATGGATTATAAAGTGGAGAATTGTCTGGCACAGCAGAATGAACCAACTTTCCTAGCACTTGACCTAGCACTTGATTCAATATAATCGCTTCATTTCATGCCTGTATTAAACATGATCCCAAAAAGATGCAAAGTGTTGCTCTCATGACGCCATAAAATAACTGTCACTTAGTGGTATTTCCAAACCAGTGTAGACATATAGTAGCTTACGTAATTACCTATTTTGTGACTTTTTTTTATTATACTGCGTGTTTAGTTTCTCGTTTAATTTAGTTTTTACTACAAAGTATCCGACACCCATAAAAATTCAACAACTTCGCCGACATTTATTACCAGTAAATGGAAATTTTCTATTTTTACAAAAATCGACTAGCACAGTTTGGTTTGGTTTATTTTGCGGCCTAGCATGCCATTGGATAATTTAATGTCGAAATTTTTTTTCTAAACAAACAACTGTATTTAAGTAGTAAAAAAAATAATTTTAAATACTTATGGTTATATTGTTTTTAAATTGTATTTTTGAAATCAGTTTTATATTTTTTTTTACTGTTGCATTGATTGCCATGTTGCTATAAAAATGTATTGTTGCTCATTGTTTTAATAAAAATGAATTGTTGACATTTTTGGGGGTGGGGGACACTATTTGCCCATAACTGGGACCATAAGAGGTGTTACCACCTCGGGTCAGGCTGGACCTGGAACATCAGCAGTTAAGACGTGGTTCCACGATCCTTAAAACTTCCAGTTTTCTGATCAGAGACCTTGCTGTCGAATGTAGTTTATCGTCATAGCCAAGATGGACAGGCACAGCCAGGCAAGGATTCTATAAATGTGTTAAAAGTGAAAGTTTTACCCTTTTATTCATTCCTTGGGGCAGAGCTATTATTATCTCGATGGCCATGGTTGGAGATAATCTTGGCCTTATTAGACGCAATAGCTGAAAGTATAGAAAAGGCAGTTTCTCTCTATCCATCTGCGAACATCTTTGTCTTCAGTGACTTTAATGCAATGCTCAGCATGACACATGACTGAAATATTCTAAAGATACTGATGTTGCCGGTTAACTTTTTTCTATTGCCCAATCCCTCACTCAAATCGTGGACTTTCCAACCCATTTTCCTATCCAAACCGAGCAACAGGCTTCTCTACTGGATCTATTTCTAACCTACTCTCTTCGCTCTTGCCGAACTTCGCAATACTGCCCACTAGGTAACTCGAACCACTCTGTGGTAGCTACTGACATCTACTTCCAAACATCCATTAAACAGGAACCCCGTATCCACTGGGGTTTCTTCTTGGGTCAAAGCAAGCATTGGCGCTGTCATCCCTTCTCAAAAATATCAGGTAGAACCGCAATCCTCTCCATGGTTCACACCAGCATGCTCTGCCGACATAGCACACAGCTAAACCAGCATGACAACTCTTGTCATAACAGGGACCTATTTTCTACTGCCTGTAACAAATGTAAGAGATCTTCGAAGGAGCTAAATCCCTTTTTGCTGAGAGAATGGGGTACAACATAACCTTTGGCTCTAATGATTACTGGCGGTTCTATAATAGAGTAATAAATAAGTGCAAGGTCTCTATTCCCCGACTTTTCAATGGATTTAAAATGTCATCATCCTTTGCTGATGAAAATGAATATTTTGCCCGTAAATTCTCCTCAACATCTACTCTTGACCAATCTGGTGTATCCCTACCTAATTTCCCACATAGAACTGAGTTTCTGTTCAGTGACATGCATATAAGCCCCTTCCATGGTTTCTGCTATCATCTCTAACCTGGATCCCCACAAGACTTGTGGACACGATGCTATCCCTGTAATAGTCATTAAGAAACCGTTCTCTCTCTAAACTGTATTATAAATGCCTCACTGCCTCTTGTTTTTCTGTCTGCTGGAAGTCATCGTCTGTTGTTTCAGTTTTTAAGAATTCTGGTGAATCCATCCAACTAATGGCCTCTTAACCTTATATATCTTTTTGGGAAGCTCCTAGAGATTCTAATCAATGCTGAATTGATTCATTATCTGTCATCGCCTTTCGTAAGAAAAGCAATACGGCTTTCGTTTTTCCAGGTCAATTGCTGATGTGCTAATGATAATTGCGGAGTCTATCATAAACAGTGACGACCGGACTGTAGCATTAGACATATCGAAAGTATGGGGCACAGAGAGGATCAAGCTCACTACTCAGTTGTAATTGTTCTAGCGAGACACCACGTCGACGTGCCCAAATTCACACGGAAGATGTGCAACAAATTCACTATTATTATTATTATTATTATTATTATTCATACTATTCACTATTATTATTACTATTATTATTATTCATAATATTCACTATTATTATTATTATTATTATTATTCATAATTGTTTTCATTGTCGTTCTTTCTCTTTCTTACTATCTACTAATATCACATCAATATACACACATATACACAGGCATACAGGAATATTCTCCCTCTTATATATTTCTACTTTTATCTATTCTGTTTCTTTTAGTAGATTCAGTTTTTAGCTATTAAATTAAATTCTAATAATTGAAGATGTAAAAAATAAAATAAATAAATAAAAAATAAGCATAGAGAACATGTCCGGGGAAGTGCATGAGGTCATTGAAAAGCCTTATTGCATTTTTTGCGTATTTATTTTTAAATAAACACGCCAGTGACCGAGTGGACTCAAACGAAATCTAGAATATCCAACTCAATTATTCGCAATGATTCTTCTCCCCCGGTTAGCGATTTGTAAAAAACCAACATAGTTTACAAATTCAAATGCCCTTTGGGGGATTGTATCTCCAACGAATTAAATAATATTATCTTAGTCACACCATAAGCTCGCTTTCACGGCGCTTGACACTACATTTGAATGATAACTCTAACATTTTTAGGCATTTAAAACAACATGCCTGGCTGCATACAAAATTCCGGAAAATCCTTGTCGAAAATACAGTTATACTTAAACATAAAAACAATAAACAAAAACTAAAAATTCTTGAAGCTATATACATAAAACAGTTGAAACCTAACCTGAAGAAAATAAACTATGAAATCTCCACAAATATTCTTAAATGTCTATAATTGGTAACAGAAGCGATTGTTTTATTCCCTAGGTTTCCCATACTTAATACTTCTCGAATTCACTCTCGCTTGGTCATGTGTGACGTCATGATCTGCGGTGCGATTTTCGCTTCCAGTGTCTTATATGCACATGTTTATCGTTGCTTGGAAATCATCCATGTAAAGAGAAACAGACTATCATCACATTCTTGTCCGTGTATTGCTTAATATATTGTACAGTAATTGTCATCTTTGATAATGGCTTATGTAAGCCGAAAGCTTAGATTGGATTAAAAAATATGTATCAATATTGTGATTTTCTTTCTTCTTTTAATGATAATGTTATTAAGCTTATCAAACGCTATGAAAAGAATTTACATAAAATAAATAGACAACACTTGTCTATATTATTTAATGAAACATGTATGAATATATATATGTATGTGTGTGTGTGTGTGTGTGTGTGTGTGTGTGTGTGTGATAAATTTGGGCATATAATCCCGACAGTGTTATAATTTATTGATATAAACTTTCATGGAAATGTGCTTCGAAAATAACACACAACGCATCATTTCGCTATCCATCTGATGAAACCATTAGAGGCGAAATGCATTATTGTATATTATTTTCGAAACATAAAAATGTCAATAACTTGAAAAGATTTGGGAAAAATAAGAACCAGAAACCTTCGAAAAGGGCGAAAGAAATCGTCCAGTACCTTAAATTTTCGGTACAAAGGAAAAAAAACAGCGAGTAATAAGTTAAAACGAAGAGTGCTCAATATGCTAAGTAGAGCAAAATTAAAATAAATAAATCCTAATATATATATATATATATATATATATATATATATATATATATATAAAGAATGAATTTTATTTTTTAATCGAACATATTTTTATTACTACTTCAAAGGTTAATTTTCGTCGTTACCCCTATTTCAGTAGACTCTCCGTTTATTTTCAACAATATTTATTTCGTCTACCGGTATCTACGAGAAAACTAATTAAAGAAAATGTAGCCGTGGGCAGAATTTGAACCTGCGTCCCTGTTTTTTGCAGGAGAAATCTCGAGTATACAGGCCGGTAAACGAAAATAAACGCTTTTCAAATTAAACCGAACATCTACGCAAATACGGGTATCCACTAAAAATAATATTTGAAGTAGTGCGTGTGTGTTTCTTTTTTGTTTTGTTTTTTTTTTGTTTTGTTTTTTTGACGTATACGTTTACTTTTCTTAATAACCTGCTTCTTTCCTATCCGGTCAATTTGTTTAGATTGATGCGATATTAAAACTCGTTAACTGACACAATTACTTTGTTGAAAGCTAATGATATTTTAGGCGCAATAAATCTTAAGTGGATCGAATAACCATCGGCATATCATCTTTGTTATAAAAAAAGTTTTTTAGACGACCATGAGTCATATGGCCCTCTTGGGGACCACGCGACATTGATGGGCGCCACTTAAGCAAAATAGCTTATTGGAGAACCAAATAGATATTTTAATGAGCCATACCCATTTTACCGCGGGGTATTATCTTAATCCACATAATCCTCACATCGCATAGTGTTAATTCCAAGAATAATATCGTGTAACACCTACGATTGGTATACTTATATACTTTTTAGTAACGAGTAATTGTTTCAACGCATATATATATAACTCGTCAGTTGTATTCTAATAGTTTAATTTCTCGCACTTGCCTGTGGAAATCCCACCGATTTCGTGTTTCCCTGCCGCCTTGCTTTTAAATATGAAGCAGACTGTGTCGCTCGGGGTTGATCTCAATGTTCACACACACACACACACACACACATATATATATATATATATATATATATATATATATATATATATATATATATATATATATAGAGAGAGAGAGAGAGAGAGAGAGAGAGAGAGATAGATAGATAGATAGATTTATAAAGATTATTATTGCCACACCAGGGTAAAATATATTTTAATCAGAAAAGATAGATACAAAAGTATCACCACAATTAAAATTTTAGTTCGACACATCTTCAGAAAAATAATTTCATCGGCAAATAAAACTTAGTGGTTGAAAAGTAAAATTATTTCCAACAACCGGTTTTAAAATATATACCAAAAGTAGGTGAGCTTGCAGGACGGACGATTCTCTGGTTTCTTGCACAGGGCACGGACCATACTCCACCTGTGTAGGCAGAGAGTATTAAAAAATAAGGTGGCCTTGTTCAGTCAGCCGGTCGTCAATTCAACGCTTAAGTAGGAAAATATTATTATTTTTTGTACCCTCCCATAGTTTTGTATATATTTCCTTTCGACCGCCAAGGTCTCATCAGATGGTTAACTCAGCGAACTGGCGGTGGAATAATCCGTATGGGTAAACCTAAGGAGGATAAAATCCAGAGAGCTCAATGTAAATCCAGAGCAAATAATTTAAATAAAAACAGACCAGTTTAATGTTTCAAAGTAAAGCAAAATAACAACATCTGTTTCTAGCCGTTTTTACAAAACTGTGACATCTTCTCTCATAACTTCCTTCTCTCTTTTTCTCTCTATGGGTTTTTCTTCTCTACCCCTTCGATATCAATATATAACTTCCGTTAAGTTAACCCTTTAAATGTGTCAATATCTGTTAACTCACTCATGTCTTCTCTCTCCCCCTCACTTCGTTAATTTATATATGTTTAATATGGCCCGTCAAAAATGTGTAAATTTTCTTTTCATTTTTTGTTTGGAAGTAATGTCTGATGATCCGCAGTCCTTTTAAAAGGGCTGTGGTGAAATAATTTATTACATGGACCCTTAAAGTGGTCTGTTTTGATTTAAATTACATATATATATATATATATATATATATATATATATATATATATATATATATATATACCGAAATTTGTGTATTTGTTTTGATTTTGACAAAACATTACTTATAAAATATTTATCATAAAACAGCATCATATTTTATTTCCGTCAATAAAACTACCGCCTGACATAATTACTTCTTTAAAAATTCTTCTCATTATTTCAAACAGTTTTTTTTTTTTTCAAAAACAAAAAAAAACATTGATGACAGACATTCCTCAAAATTCTTCAAACACTGAAAGTTCTCACTCTTATTCTTTGGGTATTCCATTAGAACTCATCCAATTCATCCCATAATAATTCAATGGGAGGAAGGTCAGGAGATTGAAGCGACGAAGTCATAATTTCTAAAATTTGGTTCCTTTTTTGGACTCGAGTATTTAGCTTAAAGATATGAAAAAAGAAGAATTTCATTCTATTTTAAAAAAAACATGCTATACCATCTGGTTTACGCATAATTGTGAAGAAGATTCCCTTTCGAAAAGACAACGATCCAAAACACGCGTCACATGAAAAAATTTCGTCATGCATCATTCCCCCAAAATTGTTCTTGATATAAAAAATTTATATCAGGTAATGCTATATATATATATATATATATATATATATATATATATATATCAGTTAGAAGATCACTCTTATTTGAGTTCATTTAATTTTTTTAGATATATCTATACACGCAAATTCGCAGATAATTCATTTAAGCGTTGTTTTTTTTTGTTTTTTGTTTTTTTTTGTTCTTAATCTGGAAATATTTCTTTAAAACGAAAAATAATTCTTTCTTTGCATAATTTTTAAAATAAGGTTTGCTATTTGGGGTCGAATAAAAATATATTCGTTGAACTTTTAAAAGATTTTAAAAAATATTTGCTAAAATGTAATAATGCTTTTAAAATATTTATTTATCCTCGTCTTTATTTTATTACTTAACGAATATTTAGTTTAATGGAGTCATTGACTGGGAGAAAAAATTAAGTATTGAAAATCATTTTACAAATGTTCTGCATTTAATATGGATGTAAGAAATAATTTCAATTTATCTCCCTTGTCTAACGAAACTGTCATGTACAATTTTCACTGAAAGTATACTTATCGATGTTTAGCTTGAAAATCAGCCACAGGACATTATTCCATATTTTAGTAAGTGATTGTTTTTTTTACAGACTTTCATATTGCAAACTTCAACATCAAGTTATGTCAACATTTCAATGTATGTATTTCTTTTAACCACATTTTTTTTTCTAAAAATATATCCCCCTCCACAAAAGATTTTCTTTTGTGGCGGGGGAAATATTTTTAATTTTTAAGAATGCACTAGATGCATTAAACCAGATAATACTGGAGTAAAGATTTCTATAGAAAAGAATGTGCTTGTGTGGTATTTTTTGAAAGTATGTATTTAATGAACGCATAAAACATGTTTTTAAATATGTTCTACTAGTTGAAAATTAAATACATGGACCTTAATTCTTTCTTTTTCTAAATATATTTGGACATAAATTTAATTCTACAAACAATCATTAGGGTACTTGAAAGTTTGAATTTTTCTTTCATTTTGAAAAGCTGATAATTATTTTAAATTCATGCAAATGAATCAGTTGCTTCTATACTTTTTTATTTGAATTAAATTGTCTCAATTTTTTTCAATTAGTTTAAAAGTTAAAAAAATTAAATAGAACGTCAAAGAATTATTTGTTTTCTTTATTATTTTTCGATATACCATTTTACGGCGAATAATTCCTCTTTTTTCCACTGATTTAATCTACTTGAATATATTATGCACTATTGACAAAAGTTTTGGTGACACCGTCTTGAGAATGCTTTATCCGAAATTCTTGCGACCGGACGTGTTTCGGTTTTCAGATATTTTCGGTTTTTGGATACAGCCTATGTAATTTGTATATAACATCTATAAACTCGGGAAGCTAGGGAATCGAACATGATATTCCTTTACATAAACATGATACCCCTTTACATTTCATAACACAGCTTATACTATACACTGAAGATAGTTTTATATACAATTTAATAAATTTTGCATAAAGGTAATGACGCTAGTCATGTAATGTTCACACGGATTTTTAAATGGAAATATTAAGATTTCCCGTAAAAATAATGTTTTGTACTTTCTCTATGTGTACAAAAACCATGATTACTACTTACAAAATATATATAAATTTAGGACTTTTGACCTCTTGATAATATCTTTCTTGAGCACGAAACACCTGGTAAGTAATCCACGAATGAATGTGTTGCTGTGACGATCGCTAACCAAAAAAAAATGGCGCCAACTTAGACTACACAGCTGGGCTGGGGACCCACCACCCAAAGCAGATGAGATTACTTAAAATAGTTGAACACAGGAAACTTCCCAGTGCTTTCTGAAAATTTTTTAATTATTGTGGCAAGTGATGTCAGCACCTGAAAAACTTTCGGATTTTGGAATTTTGGATAAAGGGTTCTCAATCGGTATATAATTTATAAAATGTTCATTTTTAAAGCCATTGTAGCTTTAAAAATTGTATAATCCCAATAAATTATTTCAAAGCTTTCGTCTTAGATATTGGAAACGAGGATGCCAATAAGTTGGCGAAATGATTTCTACTTTTCAAGACTAAAAACGATCAAATATCTCATTATTTAGAAAAATCATTTACGCAGTAGATACACGCAGAAAGAATTCCTAAGATATCAATTTTTATAAAGAACTTCGAAGGTGTTGTATTTCATTTTTTTATAAACTGTAAATGTAGCAATTGTTGCCTTTATTATTTGTTTTATTTCTTGACTTCAGATTACCTCTGGCTGATGTGACGGAAAGTAATGTAGACACTATTCTGTTGAATATGGTTTTATTCCATCCCCAGAGAATGTCATGAAACTAATGTCTCATATGTATGACAGCACAGTAAAACGAGACCATCAAAATTTTAAAACCATTTGGAGACCATACACAAAGAATAGACAAAACATATTAGAATATTAGGTTGTCCCATATAAAACGTAGTAGTTTCTGTTTGCCGACTTTTCGGAAAAAATGGACAAAATTTTTATTGGCATGACACTATTTTATCGCTTACTCTCCATTGTTATTTCATTTTCATGTGGCGGCCACTATTAAAATATCAGTCATAACCTCATGCATATAACAATCAAACAATGTCGGCTGCTCATATGCGAGTTCAAATTAGGCATTACCGCCACAAATGATCAACAAATCATCAGCTGTATATTCTTGCTAATTCAGAACTTTCATTCAGGCGATGAAAGCTTGGAAAATGAAACAAAAGAAACACCTCGTTCAGTGATTAAAAATGATCAATTGAATGCAATGGTTGTACTGAATTCGAAAACAACAGTCAGAAAACTTTCATGATAACTTGAAATATCTCTTACATAAAAAATATCTCTTAGATTTGTGAATACAGATGACTTAATTCTACTCTATGACAATGTATGCCTCAGACTTCACGCTCCACCGTTCAAAAGTTGCAGAGCCTTGGTTATGAGATTTTGGAACATCCATCTTATTTGCTAAAAATCTTTCACACAGATTAACAATTATTTAGACACTTTGGGGATTTCATACTCTATAGAAAATTTTCTTATACTGAAGAATTAGTTGAAGTATTTGAACAGTATCAACGCAAAAGACGAATACTGCTTTTATCTAAAATAAACATTAGATTTACGTGTTAAAACCGTAGAACACAACGGATATTATTTTGGTTAAATAAAAGAGCATTTTGATTGAATTACCGTATATACACAAGTATAGTCCTAGTATTATGATCAGTTACTTTGACGCAAAAATAAGGGATCGCACTAGAGATTAAAAATCCTGCATTTTCGGTGACCGGTTGTACTATTCGCAGACAATTCATGCAACAAAAAAAGAAAGAAAAAAGAAAAAGAAATCAGTGGTTGCGCTACACATGAAGTCGGCTTATACACGAGTATGTACGGTAATATTTTTTCTCTTTCCTAAAAATATTTTTCATATGGGACAATCTTGTAGCAGAAAAAAATGTCCTTAATGATTTTCAAGGAAGAAGAAAAAGAGAATCGGTTATTTAGCAAACAAGAAGAGATAAAACTTTAGTGTCATGAAAGTTTGAATATAATTGCAAAAGTTAGAAAGACACATTCCAAGCTCAATATTACCAGCAGTATCAGTTATAATTTCAAATATAATGATCCTAACTACACATTGATTATATACATTATTAATGTTTATTATTTTTGTTGTCAATTCTCAAGAAAGAGGAAAATATATAAATTCACTTTCATATGTTTAACTTTATTAAATTTCTAATCGTCGCTTTTTAAAACAATAAATATTGCCGAGGAGTAAAGATAGATAAAATAACAGCACGATGTAATTGGAAGAAAAGCGTCCTTTTGCGGACACAAAAATCCAGGATTGATTGATTTTCTTATTAAATTAGAATTGATACAACGTAGAATATTTAAAAGACTTGAAATTAATTAAAATCTACTTTCCATAAAGAAACACGTCAATAAAACCAAGCGACTAATCGATTAACGTGAATTTCGTTTCCTCTCACTAACGTATCGTTTGATCTTGTTGAAAAAAGAATAATATAACACCAGAAAAGTTCTTTTTTTACGTCGTGTGGGAAGAAGTGGTCACGGATAAACAAATGCAGGTGCGTTGCGCACACACGTCAGTCATAGCTCGAGCAGCGGCGAGGAAACATGTCGGTGTCGAAGCAGCTCGTTTGGGATTGTTAGCTTTATAATTTTAAGATGGGCATGTCCGTAGCCGCATCAAGTCGCCGAAAACGTCAAGCCTTTGAAGATGATGCTGTGAGTGAATGCACTGCCAGCCACTAGTTCCAGATGTTTAGGTCAGGAGATCTGTCCCTTTGTGATGAAACTCGCAGTGGCTGGAAGATGGGGCCCTGAAGACGGCCATTCAGGAAGACAGGCAAACCTGTGGTGACCTTGCCGAACGCTTCCAGGTTTCTGAAGAAGCAGTCACTTCGAGGTTACTCATGAAACAGCACTGCATAGGGAACGCGTAAAAGTTGAGTGAGTACCCTATCGGAAGCTAACAAGCAAAAAGGAGCGACAGCCTGTTTCTCGTTGCTTTCTCTACACTGCAACCTACCCATATTTGATCGAATGCCCACCAGTGACGAAAAGTGGTTCCTGTAAGACATTCTTAAGCGTGTCAGATATTGGTTGTCACCACGAGACCCTTCTATCTCACACCACAAAACCACGTCTAAACCCAGGCAAGATCATGCTCTTTATCTGTTGGACTAGTCAAGAAGTGGTGCACTATGAGCTGTTACCAACTGGCCAAACCATCACTGCCGTCCTATACTCGCAAAATTTAGAACGTGTGCAACAGGCACTGGAGCAGAAAGAGCAAGCATTTGTTAAATGCAAGCGTGTACTGTTCCTCCATTACAATGCCATGACACCTATGGTGCGGAGGGCCAGGGATACGCTGACTTGACTGAGAGACACCGTGTTATCCACCTTATTCCCGGGACATTGCGCCAATTAATAGCCATCCTCTTCAGAGCACTTTCGTGGGAATTCCTTCGAAAATGAAGCAAATTTACGTCAGGCATTCACAGACTTGCGTCAAAGATACCCGATTTTTACCGCCAAGTCATTGCGCAGCTGGAGCCACGTTGGAAAAATGTTCTGCGTATCGATGGGTATTACTTTGAGGAATAACGCTATGTCAGATTTGTTGCATACCTTTTTTTCTAATAAATTAAAACAGCAAGAACTATTTTGGTTACCTTGTAATTTTTCTGATGAAACCAGATCACCAGCGAAACAACTATACTGAGTCAAACATCACAGACATATTTTCCGATGTAAGTGTTAATAATATAAGTTCTAATGTACGTTAAATTAACTCTTCTTTATCTCATAAATCTTTCGATCTCAATAATAATAATAATACAACTAAAATGTGAACGTGAAAATTACGAGAATTTAACGCATATTTAATAAAGAAAGAAAAATTCAGGGCCAGATGGTCGATAAATCTATTGATTATACTGATAGACCAGAACGACTCAAGTGTTTCGTGTCGAAAGATATATGTATTGTTTGTACACACACACACACATACATACATACATATATATATATATATATATATATATATATATATATATATATATATATATATATGTAAGCAAATATATGGATATAGGTCCGACAGTATGAAGAAAAATATATACGGAAAAAACAAAACAAAAATCCTCATATACGATTATGTTGTTTTAATGTTAATATGTCAACGTCTGAACTAAAATTTATATGTACGCTTGTCGAGCATTAATCTCGCTAAAAAAGGGGAAATATTAAAGAAACCAGGTCTAGTATTCACCGTGCGTGAGATGGATATTATGCCTGCTTCATAAATCCGCCTAAGATTTTTATTATGAAAATATTTTAAAATCTTCACGGAATCAAAATCGAAATTATGATCTGCTTTAGTTGTGTGTACAATTATAGCATTGTTTAAATTTCCGAGGCGAATATCTCGTTTATGTTCGAAAACACGAGATTTTACGGACCTACATGTTTCACCCACATATTTTAAGTCACAGTTGTTGCATGAGATTTGGTAGATGCAAGCATCGGATGTAATATGTTGTTTGCTGGTGCTATTTAATAAACTACGGATAGTTCTAGTAGGTAATATTGTAGTTTTAATTTTAGTTCAAAATAGAATTCTTTTCATTTTTCATTCAAAATACTCAAAATTGTAGGAATACGTTTTCACAGCGTCGCCCACGTGACGACAACGTGACCATGTTTCAAACGAAGCGCTGATATTATAAAACTTTCAGTTATTGTTTGGATAAATCTTTTTCTAATGTACATCGTCTTTGTCATGTTGTATTGATAATGTTATATTTATGAATATGTCCTGAAGATGGTTTATTAGACCGAAACGTCAGACGTTGACATATTAACAATAAAACAACATAATCGCATATAAGGATTTTTGTTTGTTTTTTTTCCGTATATATTTTTCTTCATATATATATATATATATATATATATATATATATATATATATATATATATATATATATATTTGTCTATTTTGTTTTATCATATTTTTCCCGTTTTCGGATAAGGTTTTGAGTATTGTTCTCAGTGTAGTGGCTAAACTGTCCAAAGCTCATATTTTGTCATTTTTGCTCAAGTACTTTCGACTTTCGCAGTCATTATCAACAACCGATGTGGTGTCTGTGTAGTAGTTGAGCTCTCTTTGTCTGCATCCTGTTATACTTTGGGAAGCTGGATGTTTGAAATGGTCTGGCGTGACGTCATGGGCAACGGCTATTTGGAAACGAAGCAGCAACTGGAAAAATATAATAAGCAAACTTATATAATAATAATAATAATAATAATAATAATAATAATAATAATAATAATATATATATATATATATATATATATATAAAGCAAACTATATATATAATATAAAAAAAATCAGATGCTTGGTCATTATTTCAGTTTTTTGTCAGAAGCTCAATCTCAGAAGTTTTCAGCACCCCCTTCTATTGGTATAGTAATATACATGACTATTTCTGGATATGTACGTATGATGCATATATGAATGTACATTTATATGTTCATCCCTGTACCAATATATACATCTTCATACTTACTGTAAAGAGAATACGTAATGTAATATGAAAAATATCTACAAACGTTGGTGGAAGTACGTAACTTCCGTGGCCAGAGGAGAAGTAAATCATTGAAAAAAAAAAGAGTTACCCAAGTCACCTGTGGGGATTGTGTAAGGGACTCCGTGTGTAAATTTAAAAAGAAACAAGTCCGGCACACATGAATACATCCACCCACCGCTTCCCTACACCTCTTTATTTGTAGTGGCAGCCCTTGCCCTTACTCCCTTTTCTTTTTTTCTTGCTTGTTAGTTTTTTTGCAGTGAGTCTTTCGTGAAATCCTGCTGACGCCCTCACTGATAATTTCCGGTGTGATGCAGTGATGTAGAAGTTCACTGGGCTGGTCCTTTGGTACAGGAAAGAGACTATCTAGCCGTCAGCTGTCCAACTGCTCCGGCAACAGGTCCACATTCATATACTTTCTTTCTTTCTTTGTGGGTTGGATCTGTCCTTTCACAAAAATCATAGAAAAACGTAAGCGTGATAATTTAGCAGACACGACACGCGTATCAAAACCAACTCCACCAAACATATGGCATCAAGATTTAATTCATATGTAGTAATTACACCACAACGATACTTAGAGAATTTGCGTTGTGGCTCGGAATGAGAAACAGGAAAACCGAGTTCAAATTCGCTTATGCACAAATACCCTTGGCAAAGGCATGAATTCATCTCTTCTCCTGCCACCTAAAGGTTGAGTAGACAGACTGGATTCTATAACTTTCGTTGACAACCATTTTGCCGCAGAAAGGAATGGCAGCTTACTGCGGGAGAATCTTCTAGTTAGTCAATCATGAATCGAAAGAGATATGATCACCCAAGCGTGTTTCAAACTGATCAGAGAATTCTCACGGATTTTATAAACAGTAGATCTACTTATCATAGAATGATTAAGAGTTTCTCTTTCATCTCTTTAAGTAACTTGAATTTATTTGAGTCAAAAACTGATTATTTAACATTATCTACAAAGAAAAGATGGCTGAACTGTTACGTGATATCTAATCTCCTCCATTGCAATGAATGAAGGAGTCAGGTACATACTTCAGCAGTACAGGGAACTGACTATTTTTTCCAGCATCTTTAGCCATGGATCGTACGTAAGAGTTTCACTTGAGGTCTGGATTAAGTCCCAGTAGACGCGTCTCAGTAGGCACCGGTCTGCCTGGCTGCAGTTGTAGATTCGTCTGCAGCTGGGCTGGTTAAGCTCACTGCCACTGGGCAGAGAGCATCTTCTGATAGGGCTATGCCGAAGGGCAGAGTCTTGTCTCGGGAAATACATACCCGACTCCGTTTTATACGGGGTCTACGGTGAATTTTTGGCTGAGGTCGGGAACCTCACGGCCTTGTGCCACATCTGACTGCGTGGCGCAATTGGTATATACCATCTCAGCAGACGCTCTCTGAGGGGGACACCTGTTTATCGCGGTCGGCGAAAGGTGTGGGTCTTCTCAGAGATCATGTTTTATGTGGAATAAAAATATTATTACTATTTTATTTAATATTTTCTTTAATAAGAATTAATATTTTATCCAAAATTAATTTTATTGACAAATTAACTTTTTTATGACAATGCTATTTTCTTTGATAATTATTTTGTTTATTTAATGACCATTATAATTTTATTTAATGACAATTAAAATTATTTTACTTATAACAATTAATATTATGTTTAACGATAATATGTTTTATTGACAATTAAAATTATATTTTTAATTAAAATTACAGATGAAGTAATTATCTTAAATTAAGATAATAAATATGGTTCAACCGACGAACTCTAATACCATGGCAAGAATATGTGGGTTACGAAGAAAATCAAAATGTTAACAAGGAGACTTATACTTATGTAAAGAGACATTTCTACAACACATATTGAGTAAAGGTCTGGAGAATTTAACATTCGTAAGACAAACAGAAGACAAGAAGAGCAAAAAGAAATAGCGAAGGAAATAACGAGTTTGTGTGAGAGGACTGCACAACAGGGACAAAGATGAATAATCAAAAGATACAAAGAGCAAAAAAAAGAGAAAGTTGTGGCGAGCCATGATCGCTCAGGTTCTGAAAGAAGTTGACACATAAAATAAGGTTATATAGATATCTATAACGACATATGCTAAAATATACTTGGGAGTTCATTACTAAAACGTTTTTGTTATAAATTTGTTGTCTCCACGTTAATGATAATTTATCTGTCAAAATTAGTTAATAAAATAATTTCTATTGTTAATACATAAAATTTTGCCATTAACTGAAATAATTTTAAATGTCAATAAACAAAAAATGAATTGTTATAGCATATGATAATTTTAGTCATAATTAAAAAATATAATTTGAATTGTCAATAAAACTAATTGTCGGCAAATGATTTTAATTGAGATAAATAAAATAATTTTAATTGTCATTAAATAGAATTATTTTCATTGTCATTATAATAAAATAATTTTAAATGTCAATAAACAAAAAATTAATTGCCATTAAATATGAGAATTTTAATTGTAATTAAAAATATAATTTTAATTGTCAATAAAACATAACTTTAATTGTCATACATAAAATAATTTTAATTGTAACTAAATGAAATCATAATTGTAAAGAGTGTTAATGAAATGTTAGCTCTATTAAAAATGGCTTATAAATCGATTTTAATAGTAGTCCAAGCGAATCAACGAAAGGCGAGATGAACGCGCTAGCATAAGAACAAATGTGGATAAAATATGAAATTCGGTGTGCTGAAATCGAAGATTAAGTATGGGATTGATAGCAAGAGAACTGAATATGAACAAAGAATGATTCAGGATTGAGGAAAGGACAAAAGATGAACGGGATTCAAAAAGACAGAAGATGGCGATTGACGTTGCATCTAAATTTTTTAATATTATTGTTATCAGGGAAGCAAGTAAACCGACAGGAGTTCCACAGGAGAGAGGTGCGAAAAAAGAAACTGTTGGAGTAAAATTGGCGGTTGCATTTAACTATTTCAACAGTAAACGGGTGGAGCCTAGATGCCAGTCTAGTAGCACGCTTAAATTCATGTATTCGGGGCACCAGTGAAAAAAGCTCTTCAAAGTAGTTGCCATAAAAATATTTGTAAGGAAGCCACGTCACGTTAGTGAGAAAGTAACTGAAGTCAAGATGCCTGGTCAGGATTTACCAGGCTTTAAGTTGGTTTCTGTTACCTTCAAACTAGTCCCAGGGGTAGTGGCCGGTAAGGAAACATTGCTTTCCCAGAGTCATTCTAAGAATTCATTTATCATGCATCTTTTAATGATAAGTTTGTTAAATACAAAGGGTTATTCATATTAGTTTTTTGATTACAATTATTTTTGTTTGCTTCAGAAGACATTTTATGTTAATTAAATGTAATTGTTCTCATTGTGAGCTGATATTTGAATATACATTTTCCCTCTTCTTTCTCTTAACTTCCTCTCTGTGTGTGGTTCTTTTGTCCTTGAGGCAAATTCTGTTTGCTAAAATGTGGTGACGTCGCCCGTTGAAGAAGTTTGAGCCCTATGTGTTCTTGTGCTTGCCTAGCGTTATGACAGTCATGAGTTGGACGACGCGACAAGGAATTTCATGAAGGTGAGAAGTTTCCTTCTTCCTAACTGATGGTGTAATTCAAGCATTTGTTTAAATTCAAGTTTAAGGCGGGAAGAAAGCGACTTCTTTTGTCAAAATTTAGCGAAATGTGGACGAGTGTTTAGCGCTTGAGTCAGGTGAAAGATGCTGATCAGGAGTTCAATCTGGACTTCATCTAGGCAAGAGCCACTGAGCTGACCATATGTCAACTCTGTTCGTAATAGGCTTGTATAGGCTTTCTATTTTAGTCTGTTTAAATTGTTTTAAATTAGGTAGATGATGTAAGTACACTGGGTTCATATTATTTTTGCCTTTTTTCTTTAGTTAAATTTCTCAGCCCCACCTCTCATTAGGTGAGAGTTATGTCAGTTCTCTGGTAGGTGTGGGATGGATTTTGACTTTTGTCTTTTTCTACTTGTTAATAGATTTGAACGCATGCATAACTGAGTGTGTAGCTTTTTCTTAATCGAGTTCACCTCATGCAATCAGGATGACAATAGACAGCGATTGAGACTGCATTTAAATTTTTGCAGATTAAAGTCAATCGAGTTCACCTCATGCAAGGCCACTAAGACACAGGGGTGTGGAAGAGTTAGAAAACAAAAACATTACTAATGAGCCGGAAAGGAAAGAGTAATCAGGAAGACAATAGACAGCGATTGATATTGCATTTAAATTTTTGCAGATTAAAGTTGGCTGGGAAACATGGGCCGTGATAGATAGAACTTACAGCTACATTTAGCCAACTCAGCTGTAATTTGATGAGATCTCGATGCCAGTCGAGTACACTTCTACAAAGAATAAATAATGTCGGATTAAACGATCCATATTTTTTAATCGATTTCACCCCGAGCAAGGCATTAAAGCCACTGAGGCACAAGTGGTTACTGGATATGAAAGAATTAGAAACAGAAAAAATGATAATTAGCGAGAATAAAAAGTGTAATCGTAAGCACTGTAGATAACGATTGATATTGTATTTAGATTTTTGAAGATTAAAGTCGGCTAGAAAACATGAAGCCAGAAGGAAGTTCCACAAGCGGGAAGTGCGAGAAAACACACTTGTAAGATTGATTTAGTTTCTAGATCAATTTCAACATTCTTTTCTTTTACTTTAACTGACTTCTCTGTTAATTTTTTTTAATAATAGCAGACGTTTCATTTGGTTTTTTAAAAATATATTGTATATTTACATTGGGGAAATTTTAAATGTTATTATTTTTTTATCACTCTTTCACAAATGCTGTACATATAGGAAGAGTTACGTCTTCTTGGCGATTTTGAAGTATTATGTGGTTAGGCTGTGTAGTGTAAATTGATTGTTTTGATGAAAGAGAAAGTATTCGAGAAGATTGGTCAGTTCCCCATTTTTGCTCTTGTGGCATATTTGTACTTAGATGTACAATACATATTTTTATATGTGTGGGCGAGTGTTAAAAGAGAAAAAGATAGAGAGTGGGGAGAGAGATAACAAATGATTACTGAAATTTTCGCGGCCTTACCAAGAATCATCGCACAATTCACAATCTTTGGTCATTTGGTCTCATCTGAGAAAGTTAGTCGAGCCGTGCTTTTTTTAAGCGCCCTTTCCACACACACGCACACACACACACACACACACGCACACACACACACACAAACAAACACACAAACAAACCGTAAGTTCTATGCTAAAAGTTTCTTCTCTCACACTTCTTGCTTGTGGAACTCTCTTCCGGCTTCTTGCTTCGCAGTCAACTTTCATCTTCAAAAATTTAAATTCAATGTGAATTGTTATCTTTTGTTTGTTATTTCTGTTCTTTTATTGAACTCTCTCCGTAATAGTTTTTTTTCCTTATATTCTCTCACACTCAGTACCCCTTGGGACTTAGCTGCTTTATTACCTTGCACGGGGTGAAATGATTAAAACAATTGAAATATATTTTTTATTGTACTAGATTTTGTTAGATGAAAAAAGGATATATATTCTGATTTAATGGGATATCATCACGTCTAGCTCGTCATATACCCGGGGGTATCAACCGGCCTAGCTTAACTTATACCACGAGTATAAAAGAGACGAAGATGATAGAATATTCCCAATTATATTCTGGGATAGGTTATATTCTGGGCTGTTAAACCGGAAAAGTTAAGAAGTTTTATATCTATGGAAATGTCAGATATACTGAAAATGACAGAAGATAATAAAACGAATTTGTAAATATGTGACATAATAAATGTTTTCGTTAAACTTCAAACGGCGGATACCATTAATTGATGTTACCTTAAAGTTTATTTAATTTCACCATCAATTGTTAAAAGACAAGTTAAAATCATTTATACATCCTCAATTATTAAAAGAAATATAGAAGTCTCTGAATATTTTAAACACTTCAGGAATAACAGTCTCTGCAAACCCAAAATTTGCCCTTAGGCAGGTTTCTCTTGTCAGTACACTTCAGGTGGGCCACTGAAAATAATAATCACTGACCAAAGAATCCATGTTTTTCAGGTCCCTGCCTACACAACTCACACATCTACTGCATTGACGATCTCAAATATTTTCTTAGTTCTAAAACACTATTTATATTTACCAGTAAAATAGCATTGGTGTCTATTTTAATCCAACCGTCAAAATAGCCTATTCGAAAGATTAATTGGAAACTTTAAGATACCTGGGGTATAAATCTGGAAGAATGTATATTTCTCAAAGAGAAAAAAAACGAAAAGTGGTGGTAACTTGTTGAAAAGAATGCATAATTCCATTGTTGATTCTTCAAGAAGTGCTATACTGTTAAAAAAATTAAATTTAGAAACTGAACAGTTTTATTTCCATTTTTTTCTTATTCTATATAATTTAATAGTTAACATAACATTTAATAGCTAACATATAATTTAATAATTAACATATTTAATATTTCACATATCATTTGATAATTAACATATTTTAATACATCATTGTATATAATTAAAGCAAAAATAAGCATAAAAACTATTCTTTAAAAAATGAATTTTATTCGCACTTATCTTTTACCTGCTTTCCAGGAACGGTCGAGTAACATTTTTCCGCCGTTTTAGAGTTAACTTATTAACTAAACTTGTTTTAGTCACTAATAATCGTAAAAATAATTATATTTCATGATATAAATGTAATAACTGATCACTTAATAGCAATATCAAAAGAAAGAAATACCTGAAGTTTTACTGGACACTATTTGATGAAAAAATTATTCCTTATAATAAAGACGGCGGCATGTTGAGTAGAAATGAAACTCATTAGAAAGAGTTCGAATAGTGTTAACATTAATATAACATGAGCTTTATTGAATAAAAGAAAAAGTCGTCAAAAATCTTATGATTATTTATTAGCTTTCGCAATGAAATTACCATAGTCTTTCCCTCAATAACCTTTTATCATAGATTCATTTTGAATTGTAGGTTACTTTCATTGGCTGCATGTAGTATGTGATTTTCCATGAGTGCTTACAAGTTCTCTTTCCCCTTTGACTGGTTACGAATCAACGTTAAAGAGCTCAGTCTGTTGCAGAATTTAACCCATAGCTGAGTGGAGAGGAAATAGATTCATACCTTTCCCAAGGGTAATTACACATGAGTACTGTAACAAAAACGACTGTAAATCGAACTCAGCTCTCTAATTTATCATTCGGAGTAGCTATCTATTATGCCATCTGCACATCCTTGGACTATAACCAATGTTTTATATCATTTGTTTGCCTTTGTTTTCATAATCTAAAAGAGTTAAAATATAACTGAACGTAGATACTCAATAACACTAATAATTATATTTCATGATATAACTGTAATAATCACTTAATAGCAATATCAAAATAAAGAAATCCCTATTGATAGGGTAGGTCGATTTTGGAATCGTTGTATTGAACTTATTTTGAATTTTTGGGTTTGACATGATAAATGACGACACAAAATAATTTTCCCCAAATCGTTAGCGTTTTTTGTTGTCGTTGGTTTTTTATTTTTTTTGTTTTTTTTTGTGGAAACGAGTTTAAAGATTACGTTTAGGTTCAAAATCGTAGCGTTGCAATTTCACTCCAGTGATCCGTGAAAGCCTTATAGCACATCCTTATAAAATATATAATATACAAAATCTGTGATGCAATATATATTATATGGACAAGATGTCAGGCACAGGCATATTATTACTAAATCCCAATGACATCAAATAAGGCCTTCATTTACTTCAAAGGGAATTTATACTTAACAATTCAGATATATCATGATGCAATATGTTATATAGTACAGTAGTTTTATGGTGATTTTTAATAACAATGCAAATTTAAAGTATTTTCTCTTTGTGCCCAACAGTATTATGGTGTTATATACACTTTTAACTACTTCTTGCTTTTTTTTTAATTAGGATCTAACAAATGATCTAAAAATTAATTAAGTAGTTTTTTGTTACTTTTACAATATTTTTTATTTAATTAAAATTCTGGTTTGAATATATTTTCCATTCAATATATCTAATCTAATAAAAGATATCAAATTCATTTGGATTTATTCTTGAAATAGTGAAATTCTGAAGTCAGTTGTAAAGCAAAATTCTGCGGAAATTAGTTATTTCTGTATTGTTTTTCAAACAATATTTAAAACGAAATGCTCAAAAATTGGTAAAAGCTATAAATCTAATTTTTGGTGTTAGAAATTATTGCATCAAACCCAAGCTGGCATTCTTAATCTATATCATCTATGTAGATAGTGACAAAAGCTCTACGTTACTTAACTTCGGTGATCGTATGGGAACTGATGTTTCGCTGTGATGTGGTTGTAAGCTGAAGATATTTGATGAAAAAAAAATAATAAAGTGAGCGGCATTTTGAGTACAAAGAAAACTCAGAGGAAAGAGTTCGAACATGGTTAATATTGATATAAAAACATTTTCTATTTAGAATAGTCAAATATGATTTTGCATAATTTTTACGTTCACTCACTAAAAATAAACCAGACACAGACAAGCTTTTGTCGTTTTCCCATACAAAGATGAAACAAAAATAAAAACGCCTTTGAAATAATTCCAATCTCGTTGCAGGTGACAGGATATGCGTTGCAACAATAAGCAATTTTCAAAATGGTCGGGCACACGAAAACTCAGCCATCACTTGGAAACAGAGACAAACAACAAAACAAAATAAAGCCACCCTTGACCCAAGATCTTAAAATTTGAATGTGAGTTCAGCCCATATTATGGGGGCAATTTATAATTTTGTCGATTTGAATATTTTTAAAAACATTGTTTGCAACTGTAGATGCTCCAACAAATATTAGGTGAGTTGAAAATGGAAAATATAACTTGTTACGTTTATTCAAGAACCAGATGGGCAATTTGCAACAGGAGATGCACTGAGAATCCTTCTCTGTTTAAGAATATATGTATATACCTAATTTAATTAATAGATATTTTCTGTCTCCTTCTTTCACGCTACCCCCACTCTCTCTCTCTCTCTCTCTCTCACACACACACACACACACACACACACATATGGTTGGCTACTTGTTTCTGATGGGTATTTGTGTAGTAGGGTTATCGGCAGGAAAATTAGATTGGCATATTGAGTTCAAATTTCAGCCGGAACCACAATTTAAATTCGCAAAAATACTCTTGGAAAAGATATGAATCGAGTCTCTATCCTTGACGCCAAACAAGTTTAACAGAAGGATAATTCTGAATTCCAAACTGGTTTCTACTTGCCCCAGAAACCAAAGCAGCAACACCTAGCGTACTGATGTTGGTTTATATTAAACAGTCTACATGAGCTACGTACATGCTTGCAGGCATGATCGTCCCTGAGCCTGTAGGATTGCTAAGTAGAACTTTCCTATAGACGACTGCAACATCCTTCAATACACAGATAGCCAATCTGTGGTTTATACTGCAAATATACTGCACGGAGTAACAGTTTCTGGGAGGCAGCACATAATCTGCCTTGGTCAACATTTTTTTATAAAATTTCGAAACCTCAGTCACAATGACTTGTGACTACATACACGTAATGACGGATTCATTACACTCGAAGAATTTCCGTTATTCAAATTTAATCATAAGGTTTGGGTCAGACATTGAAATGGTTTTCAGACCGATATGGTCCCCACAGGTGTGGTTAGATCCTAGTCTCATAGTTATACTGGTAACATTCTAATCACACACACACACACACACACACACACATATATATATATATATATATATATATATATATATATATATATATATATACACTTTAAAAATTAGGAGATCAGTTGATTTCGCTACCTTGGTTTCAACCTTGCGGCATCCTCAGGTGATTATTATCAATTGACTTCTCAACGCTTTATTTTAAAAACAAAAACAATGAACGCTATATCATTTTAAAAAAAACAAACGCACAGGTGGGTTTGATAAAAAGAGAGGAGGAGGATACGAAGAAGCAAACAAGAAGAAGTCAGAGGAGGAGAAAAGCAAGGCTATTATAAATGTATCGGTCGGGGGCAATTGAAATGTTTTTTTAACTGGCCTCATATAAGCTTAAGAGGAATTTTTTGTCTGTATCAAACTGCTCATATGTGTGTTTGTTTGTTTGTTTG
This sequence comes from Acanthosepion pharaonis, assembly GCA_903632075.3. Taxonomy (NCBI): domain Eukaryota; kingdom Metazoa; phylum Mollusca; class Cephalopoda; order Sepiida; family Sepiidae; genus Acanthosepion; species Acanthosepion pharaonis. The sequence goes on along the minus strand of CAHIKZ030001535.1, from coordinate 2,399,352 downwards.
TGTGTGTGTGTGTGTGTGTGTGTGTGTGTGTGGAACCCCGTTACAAATTGTAGAAAAATTCAATAGATTTAAGAAAACTCATTAAAAACTCATTTTTATGCACGAAGTAAGCCCCAAATTTGAATTTATTCATTCACATTTATTAACCAATCAGCGGCGTCATGTCAAACGCTTTTAGACCATTGAAATTTCAGACAAGTATATTTGTTGTCTACTACCAAAAATTGAGAGATCGCACCAGAAAACACCGTAATTACGTGGCACTCGCCTTACGTAGACACATTCTTTTCTATCATGCTAACGCATATTATTCTGTTATATTGTAAAGAACAAAAATTAAATAATTTTTGCGGGAGTTTGTTTCTCGAGGATCTTTGTAATTCGTTTCACGAGGATCTTTGTAATTCGTTTCACTCAACTTGAAACACATACCCAGTAATAAAATTTATTTAAAATTTGTAGAGCCGTGTTTGAAGATTGTTTATTTTTCGCTTTTTAGCCCGCTTATTCCTCTACACAGCCTCACTAATACACACAAACACACACACACAACCCGATGCATTTTTAAATGTCAGATTATGTATCAGAAGTGAAATAACTTCTTAGTTTGAGCCTTGAACTTTTCAGCACCTCATTCTGTATGTTAATTTCATATTAGTAAACATATGCTGCCTTTACTTTACCTATTTGGCTCAGCTAGAACTCCAGTGTACTTGAAATTAAATATAATATGCTTGAATACCAGGAAGTCGTACTGCCAGGGAGTATCTATCCTATGGAGTGGGCTGGGGTTAATCCCTGTGCTCTGATATGTACCTGAGGGTGTTTAATTAATTTTTGTCCCTCATACGCTTGAGACTACTATTTTAAACATGGCCTTGTGCCACATTCAGTTCGTGTGGAAATTTGGTTAAATGACTACTGAGAGGCACTGGTGTTTCCATGTGGTGTAGTAATGATCTCTAATAATTCAAGAAGAAATATTTATTTAACAATGAAAAGAACTGAAAGCACAATATGTAGCGTTGATTGTTGAGAATATAAAACTTATTTTATGAAGGATACTGTTATCGTTTCAGTATTCAAATTACTATTCTCCTTCTCATATGAAAAATAACACAAATCTCTATTAATCATCTGCGAGAAACCTTTCTTCCTTCAATCAGCATGGTTGATGCTGACCTCCACGAGAGTGATTCACTGTGCCTTCTCGGGCTAATGTTCTCGGCTGACATGAAAGGGAAAGACTATTTAATTCATTGCTATGTCAGCTGCCAGAAAGTTTGGTTCACTGTGTCGTGCCAGACGGTTTTTCTCTCCAGATTCTAACTTATACATCTAGCATTCCTCCATGTTTAGAATATTGCTGCCACATATGGTTTGGTGCTCCTGATATTGATCTATCTCTCCTCGGTAAAGTCCAAAAAAGAATCACCAATATTACTTACGCCAATCTGGCGTCTAAGGTTCAGTAATTTTCCTACCACCGTAATGTTTCTTGCCTTTGCCTTTTCTATAAATACTTTCATGGAAATTTTTCGGATAAGCTCTTCGCTATGGTACCTAGACTTTATGAATTTAAGCTCAGTACTAGTCTGGCGATGATGGCTTACCAAATTACTGTTGGGATGGCTAGACGTAACCATAAATTCTGTGCTAACAGCATATTTTTCTCGTAACACTTCTTGCTTGTGGAACCTCTTCCGGTTCCAAGCTTTTAAATGCAATGTCAATCACTATTTGCTGCCCTCCTGAGTACTCTATTTGTTCTCGCTAATTACTAATATTCCTCTTTCTAACTCTTCCACGTCCCTTGCATCTCGGTGGCTTTACTCCCTTGCTTGAGATGAACTCGGTTTAAAAAATATACAGGAAGCGTTTGAATTATTTTTTTCTTTCTTCTTGCGGTTTAACCCTTACTCTTGAAGAAGGTGTAAAATGCGTTTCTACTTCTGTACGTTAAATAAGCATAACCTTTATGCAAAACAAAAATAATTCGTAAAAGAGTTTTTATCCTCACATCAAAAATGCAATTTAAATATGGCCGTCTTCATCCAAATATAAAGGCATTTAACAAATTGATACATTCAGCTATATGAAGAATTTTGCTTCTTTGCCGTTCTGTATCGTGCATCATCACAGCCTGCAATATCTAAATTATCAAATTTAAAACTGAAAAAATAAGCAATGAAAAACCATAGATTTTCTCACAGAGGAAGAAGAGATTTGAAAAGACAGAGATGTATTTCCACAAAATGGGGATGGGAATATCATGGACAAACTTAAAAATGGGAATAAAAAGGCACTTTAATTGTAATAAGAAAGAGACCGTTAAAATTTCTTGAACACATAATTAGGAAAGAGGGCCTGGGGAATTTGATACTCACAGGATATACTGAAGTCAAGGGAAGCTGAGGGAGAGAACGCGTAACCTAAAGAGCAAATTTATGTCAATGTATGATAAGGGAATAAAATTTGCTTAGCGCCACAAAGGACATAGAACTATGGAATACCATGATAATCTACGCCCTGTAACAGTTGCAGTGCATAAGAAAAAGAAAAAGATGAAGAAAAATAATGGAACTGTTTGAGAATATTGGTCCCTTTTAAAATGCCAAAGTCGCTATGCAGAAAGTAACTCCGGAAATAAATAACTTGTTTCAGCTAAAAACACTTTTCGGGTATTTTTGTTTTTTTGTTTTTTTTTTTTTTTTTTTGTTTTTTTATTCTCGTTTCGGTATTGTGTCACATTATTTTCTGAAAAAAAATACCAACACATAAGACTTTATTTTAACCCTCGGCTTATTTAGTTTCGTACAAACCTACTTTAGACTAACACTACCCGCTCCTCAGGTTTATTAGGCTTTCAAAAAATTCTTTAACTAACAAACTGCGACATTGCACAAGAGTCGCCAGGCATTTTTGCAGAGTACCCATAATGTGGTAAATACGATACCTTTTAGCGATAATTTAATAGAAGATGGATAATTAATTTCAAAGTTAATTAATTCCTTCCCTGGGTAACGTTTTCCGCTGACATGAAGTGTAAAGAATATAGTGAATCATTTGCTAAGTCTGTAGCTAAGAAAGTTGGTTCACTCATTCGTGTTAGACAATTTTTCTCGTCAGAATTTATCTTACATATTCATAAGTCTATCACTCTTTTGAATATTTTGCTGCCAGATCTTGTCTGATGCTCCTGCCATATACTTAGAGATTCTTGATAAAATCCAAAGAAGAATCTGCAATGATATTAGTCCTGACATGGCATTTCGTCTTCAGTCACATTCCCATCTCTGTACGTAGCTGCGTTGTGCCTTTTCTATAAATATTTTCATGGTAATTGTTCTAATGAGCTTTCCTCTATGATAACTAAACATTTTGAAAAAATACCAACGCACTAGCCTTTATTCTAACTCCCGGCCTATTTATTTTCGTGCCACATTAGGTTAGCTGGAAGATCTCATCATTTTACCATTGAAATGGCTAGATGTAACCGTAAGTTCTATGTTAACAGTTTCTTCTATCGCACTTCTTGCTTGTGGAATTCTCTTCCAACTTCTAGCTTCCCAGTTAACTTTGATCTTCGAAAATTTAACTCCAATATCAATTGTTGTCTTCTGTCTTCTTAATTATTTTCTTTTATTGTCTGCACTCCATGATAGCATACATTTTTCACATATTCTCTAACATTCAGTAACCCTCTTCCATCTTAGTCGCTTTATTACCTTGCTCGGCGTGAAATGATTAAAAAAGAAAAGAAATATATGGGAACGTGCATTCATCATCTAAATTAATGATTGCCGACTCAAAAATACCAAAAGAAATTATAAAAATTTAAATATATTGTAAAGTGGAGGAAAACACTATTCTGTTGTTATTTGACCAGCACAGAATTATCAGCTACTGCAATTCGCAAGGTCTACCACAACGTTGGAGTTAGGAAAATATATGATTACAACATTACAGTAACGTTGACACAAAATTATATGTCCCCAAACCAAAATACCTGCCTGTTTACTATGCAAGAACATTACGTATTAGCTGGCTCTAATCCACCTCTTATTACAACTTCCATGTTTCTTCCAACCTCACATTTTATTCAAAAGCAGAAAGTACAAAGTTCATTTTTTTTTACCTTATCCTAGACACAATTTAATGAAGTATTCTGGTTCGACGACAATGTTACAAGTCATATTCATTCAGAGCTCGATTATTGCCTTTCTTTTCTTTGATGTGTTTATTATTTGCTGCCGAAAAATAAGAGGGATAGACACGCGATAGGACAAAGGATAATCCACTGAGAAAGCATTAAAGAAAGGAAAAAGGCTCGGTTAAATGACGTAGATCCAGGTGGACGTTCAAATGGGTTGGCTTAGACAACGCCCTAGATTTCCCTCCTGCCAACCCTCAACAAATAAAATCTTTTTTTCGGACCAACCCTATGCTGGTAAAATTTTGATTGTAGCACAGTATGTTCCCACTACCAATAAAACAGGTCTTGCTACTATTACATTCTTTATTAAAGAAACCTTTTCTCCTCCCATCCACAATTTTTTCTACAAGTAGAAGAAAAAAGTTCGAGTACAGTTTTTTTTAGGGGGGAATATGCGATCAAAGCTTTTAACTTCAGATCCGAGTCGATGACAAACCATAACTTCAAAATATCAATGATTAATGGAGGGTTATTGAATGATAAAGTGGAAAAATAGGACGTAATATGTTTCGGCCTTTAGAAGGACTTCTTCTGACTAAATAACGTTTTTATTGATAGGATCGTATATATGTGAAGTTTGGAAAGAAATATGAATGTCTCAATCCCTGTTAAGCCCATTTTCCCCTCTGTTTTCTTTTGCTGCCTAAGTATGAGTTTATATCTTCTCTCCCTCCATCTATGGGTTAAATAGTAGGATTTGTATTTAGAAAAATCATTTATTTCCCCCAAAAATTGTTAATGTAATATTTAATCACAAAAAAAGAATTATTCTTACAGTTCAAAAAATGCTTTAGCTTTACATAACCAACAAAGGGTTGATAAGCCGTAAAAAGCCAAACAACCATTCTTTTGTCTAAAGTGGTACCTTATAAAATGGCAGTAGAAATATTGTTAGTTCTTGTGATGTGGCCACACCATTTCAACTTTCTTCTTCATGACGATAGTTATAAGTCATTACAATGGTTTTGTTTCTTGTCCGATGATGTTATTTGTGAAGCTGTCTACACAGGAAATGCTTAGGATAGTTCTAGACACTTTGTCTAAATCTGGAGAATAAGGTGCTTCTAATTCTTCTACTTACGGTCTGTGGTTGGAGGATCTTTGAACTTCTTGATATTTACTTAATTAACAGAAAAATTGTCAGCACAACGTCAAATGAGAGACATATACACATCTGGTTAAAATCTTAAGACTAGATACAAAAAAAATACTGTTACTTTAATCAAAATATATTTGCAAAACATTTACATTTAATTAGAAAATATAGTTTATCAACAAACACGTGAACATTTTAAGCTTTTAATTGATTAATTTAAACAAACATTGAAAAAAGGATTTTTGGTTGGTCATAAAGATAAGAACATGTGTGAAAAAAAAACAAAGTACTGGACAACAATTTTAGAACTAGTCACTGTGCTTATTGCTTCAGGCGTGTAGACATCAGCGTAGCTCATTTCCAGTATTAAATTTCAGATTTTGAAATGGTTAAGAGTAGAATTTTACGTTCGAACAGAGCAGGATTTTTGCACATCAAAGCTGTGGTCTTTCGCAACGAGCCATTGCAAATAAAATTGGCCGTTGCTAACTTCATTTAAAAATCCGGATGCGTATGCTACTAAAAAATCAATCGGTCGCCTCAATAAAATCTCATCATCTCTAGACAAACGCATTAGGCTAGAAGTTAAGAGAGATTCAAGCCTAACATCAAATCAGATAAAAGCGAACACGGATGCTGAATGCAGCTCTGGAACAATTCGACGGCATTTAAATAAGAAAAGGTTTAAGAACTTGAAACGGCTGCAAAGGCTTCGCCTTCTTCTTCACCGTAAAACCTCCCGTTTACAATTTGCTTTCGATTATCAAACTTGGGATGTGGATAAACGAAAGAAAGTATTGTTTTCAGACGAGAAAAAATTCAACCTTGATGGCCCAAACGCTTTTCAGCGTTACTGGCAGGCAAAAGGTGTCCCAAATGAAATTTTCTCAACACGACACTGTGCAGGTGAATCAATTATTGTCTGGGGTTCATTTTCGTACAATGGAAGTCTTGAGTTACAGGGGAAAAAGGTCGTCAAATAACTGCTAGTTACGTTGACATATTAAGAAAGGCATCGCTAATTACTGAAGGCCCTCATCTATGTAGAGAAAACTGGATTTTCCAGCAGGACAATACTGCAATTTACAACGCTCTCCAAATCGAAATCCAATCGAGAATGTTTGGGGATAGATGGCAAAGGATGTTTATAAACATGGATCGCAATTTGAAACTGTGGATGCTCTTCATGCTGCAGTTTATGCATCCTGGGTGAGCATATCAAGTACCCTCATGCAGAAGATAAGAATGAGTATACGAATGCTGATTTGTCAACATCGATCACAAACGTCATTAAAAAACAAGACACAAGCTCACATCCTTGGCAAGCGCATAAGTTATTATATTAGTTAGGCAAAAGGTGTGCGTTCAGTGTAGTTCGAAATCACTTAATTAGCGGATCAATTTGTAAGACAATCTTGTTAATTATCGAACTAGTTTATAAAATAATAATAATTATTATTATTATTATTATTATTTCTTCTATTGATTTCGGATCCTAACTAATTTAAAAATGGCTTCATGATATTTTCGACTGAGCATTTAAAAAAATAAGATCGCACATTTTACATAAATAAATCCCTTCGTAATGTGGGAGCTGCAGTTATGAGTACAATTTTTGTATATTTTAAGGCAAAGATTACCAGGGATCCCTTCAATGAGTCTATCGAAACCTTTTCAAATCAATCCGAGGGCTTCAAATACAAGTGGAAATATTGATGTCCTCATGTACCACATTTTTTAGATTTCTATTTCAAGATCCTTGTATTTTGAAGGTTTTCAATTAAAATTAGACGGACTGCTATGTCAATAAGAAAGCACATTCTGTCTTTGTGGTCTTTGATTACGATATCTCGGCGATTAGCTTTGATTGTTCTGCCTGTGTGATGTTCATACCAATTTCCTTCCCGTAAAAAGTTGCATATTTTCTAGTGCAGATATTAGCACAATCTATCATGTTGCGTTTATATATTCATTGTACGGGTAGAGTATTAACCATGAAAAGGCTTGTTATGTCATCGTTTCTATATTTGGTACATTGCTTTTGTTTTCTTTTTTCAGGTTCTTTGCCGCTGCAGTATGTATATTATGGTTTATTTGAACTTCTTCCCTCTCTAGAAATTCCCTTTTGAATTTGTTAACTACTTTTTTTCCTGAATAAACTTTCTTATTTCTTTCATGTTCTTTGACATAGATCACCATCTAGTCTTCCAGGTCTTCTGTAATTTCCAGGTATCTTTGAAGACCGATTGTTGTTTTTTTGTAAGACATTTCTAGTTAAATTAATCCTCTGCTTCCTTCGGATCTGGACACTTGCAGACAGACGATTAACATCAGCCTTAGGTTGATGTATGCGGTCAAAAATGAGAAGATTTCTCGTTTTGACATCCATTCGCTTAATGTCAGCTATGGTCCAATTAAGTATGCTGAAACTGTATTGCACCACAGGGACAACCAACGTGCTTATGGCTGATATTCTATTCTATCTTTCGCTGACACCTTAGGATTTATATGCGTCTTCTTGTTCCAGTTCCCTAATCTTTGTGACAAAATCTAAATCTATTGAGTTTGTTTCCGTAATCCTCCCTTTCAGAAACACACATAATAGATCTATTATTATTATTATTATTATTATTATTATGCTTTTTACTAACTTATTTTCTTGTCTATTTACTACAATCCTTTATCGGTCCCATACAGAATAAGGTATTCAATATATTCATACTGTTTACACAATATCTGATGCTATGTGCTACTTAACATATATAATGATTATATTTTTTACATTGATAATACTTACTTGAGAAGATAAACAGTCCCACGCAGTGCAGTTTTTTTTTTTTGTTTTTTTTTTTTTTATCTTTTTGTTAGTCGATCTTGATTTTGTTTAGCGGCATATGGTTTTTTAATGCTGAACTCTAAATATCTGGTTACGCAATTTTATGCCTTCAACTACAGATAAAATGTATTGTTAATAATTCTACTATAAAATGCATTACTGACCATTTTACTATAAAATATGTATTATTGGTAATTTTACTATAAATATTTACTTTTTTATTTTTTATATAAAATGTATTGATGATATTTTTACTGTAAAAACGTTTTGTTTTTTTTTACTTTCATGGTGTTTTGCTTTTGTTTTGGGGTTCACAATTTGCCTATAGCTGGAACTAAGAGGTGTTATCATGCCGGGTCAGTTAAAAAGCAAATCCACTGTCCTCAATATCGTCAAGATCCTCATCAGATGCCGTGCTGCTGGATGTAGTTTATCGTCAAACCCAGGACTATTAATCTTTTGTAAACATATGCAACCGGGTATTTTGTTTACTTGTCTGTATCCTTTTAGATCGTACACAGGTGTAAGGTGCCACTTTTTTCAATTTCAATTTTTAGATCATTATATTTATTTATTTTGTCATATTCTTCCACAGATATATTTGCATCTGAAAGCATTTTTGTAGATTATTATTATTATTATTATTATTATCGAGTGAGAGATTAGCATGAAAACAAAATGACGCTGAAATACAAATATACGAAGCACGATATCATGACACCAAATCGGATATGGGTCTACCAGGCACCTTCATCCCAGCCAAAAGTACGTGATATGGTGACAATTTTTCGTAAAAGCAACGCATAGCCTCGAATGTAGAACCTAATCAGAAATAACCACAGGTCAATTAATCCAATCTACCCAGATTGTCCTGGCTGCTTCATCCTTCAAACTTAAAAATAACGATACCTGGCTCTGATGCACCCCCCCCTACCAAACAGAGATGCATAATGAGTTATGGGTCATGGCTGATTATGGTCAGAAGACTGTGGTAACGATATTTATTATGTTCTAACAGATGACGGAAAATTAGACACAGAAATCCGAAGACAGCTCGGAAATGCATTCCAAAAGCGAAACACAATATTAAATAATAATATGAAAGTTTCATTCAAAAAAAAGGAAAGCTTGCTAAAATGATATGTAATATCATTTTCATTGTATGATATTGAATACTGGACACTTACCGCACAGATAAAAAGGGAACTTGAAGTAACAACACTACAGAAAGATGCTGAGAATACCATGGAGTGAATATTCAAGCAACGAGGAAGTTTTAAGGAAAGTAGAAGCATAAAGGATACTTTCACTCAAGATCAGAAGGAAAAAATAATGTGGAAATAAGGCTTGGCAAATTTGATACCCACAAAACAAATTGAATGCAAGAAGTATAAAAAGGAAACAGCGGGTAAGCTGCCGAATGCACTCTTGTAAATAAATGGCAAAACGGACTGGTAGGGATCGTAAGAGGATGAATACTGTTCGGAAATGAAAAGGATAGGAAGTTATGGAGAGAAAGAATCGACCACTTCTTAAAGTGATATAACGCATAAAAGAAGATGAAAAAATTAATATTTCGCAATATGAAACATACGTGAATATGATATTCGCTAACCAAATTAAAAAAAAATTAAAAATTTACCCAAAGAAGATTTTGCTAAATATTTAGATAATTGCCTTTCAGCTATTATCAATCAGTGTTACGATTCCAGAAGACATTTATTGACAAAACATCAATTATTTGACAGTACTTCGGAGAAAACAATATCAATTTAAGCGATCAGAGAGGCGTGGGGTTGAGTCGTGATAAGGATGTGATAGCGATAGTTTCGTCGAACACTGCAAATTGCAACAAAACCAAAACATTAATCTAAAATTAGAATCATATTCTTAAATAGCCTCGTCAGATCGAGATTTTAATTTTGATGTCACGCATTGTATCAAACACGTTCAGAAATATTAAAACTCTCTGCTGTATACAACCACTTTCTCAAATTAATGTTTAAAATTAATAAAACCTTTTTTTTTAAATAATTTCTCAATTCCAAAATATTAACCCGAGAGCAAACTATCCTGCATTCACTTTCATCGTCTAAATTTGTCATAAATGATCCACACTGCGAGGTATTTGCTGTGTTAACAATTTATCAATTTCATATTCTGAAATCTGGGATGGAAACAGGTTATCCACCATTACGGCTCTCAATTCTTTTAAACTGATATCCTTTAGCCACACAAAGCTTATGTAATATCAGATATAAGGATTTCATAAATGTTTTACTTTATTTCAAAAAATTGCTAGAACCATTTCTTAATCATTTCACTCCAAACAAGATGACAATCCCACTATAACGCAAGGGGTTAAAATGAAAGCGAATGAGAAAATTGAAAAATGAGGGAGGATTTAGGAAAAGACAAAAAAGGAACAGGGTTTGAGAATACAGAAAATTGCGATTGACCTTACATTTAATTTTTGAAGATTGTAGTTATTAGAGAAGCAAGAAATCAGAAGGTAGTTCGACGGGTTGAAAGTGCGAGATATTGAAACTGTTAGAGTAGAAGTGGAGTTTACATCTAGCTAGTTCAATAGTAAAACGTTGAGACCTAATTGCCACTCTAGTAACACGGTTAAATTCATGCAGACGAGGCACTGAGGAAGAATAATTATCCCTGTATAATTATACTTTTATAAATTATAAACTACAATACTGGAAAGTGAAATATGTTGGGCATTTTCCAGCTATTCTTCTGGAATCCAGAAAATATAAACATTAAACGCATTGGTCACAATCTCTACAGGAAAAGAAGGCGTCAGTTTAGACTGAGGCCGAGAGGATATCCTTTGGGATTAAACATCTTTTTTATACTTGAGCTTGACCGCGGATAACTTAAATCGTAAAAATGAAACAACAGTAGGAGAAAGAAAATGGCAGCCGATATTCAAAACAACGTACATTCCGTCGTTTACTGATCAGCAGTCAAAAAACTCAGCCGAGCACTTGCCATGACAATATTTGTAGAACAGACAGAAGGATGTCACGTCACGTCCCTGAGAAAGAGAGACGTGATTCCTGGATCATTGTATTTTTTTTTTAAGAATCTTGAGATGCACAGTCGGAGCAAGAGATCAGTTATGGCAACAGTATTCGATAATGGTAGATTTAAAAATATCTAAGATTGATTCTGTCAAGAAAAAAAAACCTTTTGGTACGACATAGTGAACCAACCTTCCTTCCTTGCAGCCGACGTAGCAATTGACTCGATATATTGTCGCTCAACTTCATATCAGTTGAAAAATGTGAAACCAAGAAAGCGTAGAGTGTCGTTCTCTTGGAATTCAGCATCAACCATCTCAATGGTATGCAGAAAAGTTGCTCTATGGTGATTTGCAGTCAGATATGTTACCCACATATTTAGTGTTGTTTCTAAGTTATTTGATTGGAGTGATATTATTTTATTTTGGTCGCTTTTTATCGTAATATATTTATTTCTGCGTTCACGATAGCGAATAATGTTTTCTATTGTTTGTCTGCAATTGAAGCAGTAAAGCAATGTCAGTACAATGCAAAACTTGAAACACCTGTTTACTAAATATATATTGATTCCTTTCAATAAACCTCTGTCTTGCTCTTTCTTCTATCTCTCTCTTTCTTTATCTTTCACTTACTGTCTCTCGTTCACTCTCTCGTTATCTCTCTTTCGATGTCTCTCTCTCTCTTTCACGTTCCTTCATTTTCTCTCTCGTACGAACATTTAAGAAGGAAATGTGTGTGTGTGTGTGTATGTGCGTGTGTTTTGTGCTGTACACTCCTAAATTGTTATAAAGATGAAAATAAGAAACCTCTAAAATTGTTCTCTCTCTCTATTTCCCTCTTTTTTATCTTTGTCCCTCTCTCTTGTTCCCTCACTCTCTCGCTCCCTTTCCCTCACTCTCTCGCTCCCTTTCCCTCACTCTCGTTTGCTTTCTCTCTGTATCTCTCTCTCTATATATATATACTCTCTCTCTCTCATTCGCTATCAATCACGTCTCTCTCTCTCTCTCTCTCTCTCTCTCTGGCTCTTTTGTATACGGATATAGCGAAGATATATGTGTCTATGTACTTTGGGCGGTACGTCCTTTCTAAATTGCTATAAAGGCGAAAAATAAGAATTTTTTCTCTTTTTCTTTCTTTATCTATCGCTCTCTCTCTCTTTCTCTCTATCTCTGTCAGTTGCTCTCTCAATATATGTACATATTTCTTTCGATCTCTCTCTCTCTCTCTCACTCTTATTCCCTCTCTCTATCTCCCGTTCTCTCTCTATTTCGCTTTCACCCTCTTTGTATATATATTTCGTTCTCTCGTTCACTCTCTCTCTCTCTCTCTCTCCCTCTTTCTATTACTTTCTCATATGTGTATATAGGGAGGAAATGTGTGTGTATGTGTGCGTGCATTCTGCAGTACAGCCCTTGTAATTTATTATAAAGATGAAAATTTCTTTCTTTAAATTCCCACTTACTCGTTTCTATACGAGTAAAACAAATTTTATAGGTGTGAGACTGATCACAGTGACACAGATACTTTGCAATGGTGCAAAATAAACGTTTTCTTTCTTCAAGAAAGACCATATATATATATATATATATATATTGCACTCTGTCCATCCTATCGGTTGGACGGAATTTGAAGCGTGCCTGTGCCCTACGTCTTATATATATATATATATATATATATATATATATATATATATATATATATATATATATATATATATATATATATATATATTTTAAAAATGCAAACTGGCGTTCTAAAAGAATTTGATTTGATTGATCGATGTTTTATTTCTATGTGAATGTATCCTGCAATTTGATTGGATAACATTAAGAAATATGTTAACCAATAGTTAATCAAAATAATTAAACATTCATAAATTCTAAGTCTTCCCCCAGTTCAGACATTTACAGCTAAAACACGGAAACAAATCGCGCACATTAGATCTGTGTTCCATTCATACAGTTTTATTCGCAACACCTTCCACTTTGTGAGACATGCCCTCGTGTGTTTTTTTTTTTTCCTGAACACATCAAACTTAATCTCTTCCATCAAGGATCAACTTATCCTCATAATTTATATTTCCTACAATTTTTTTCTTCTATTCAAACCACGCAGGTCGTTTATCATTGTTTTTCTATTGTAATGCTCTATATTGAGTTGCTCTCGGGCATTGTATTGCATGAAATTTAGTAAAACTAAATACTGCTAAGCTCGATGGCAGTAGATTTCTCAATGAATGCATCATATACATGGGCTTGTGTTTCAACTAAGTTCATTGAATTTGAACATGTGCTTTACTGTGAAAGCTAGTCTCGCCGATCTGTAGGCTTACGGTCACATCATGTTGAAACACCGATCATCGTAGTTAAGCAACGTTGAGTCTGGTCAGTACCTAGATGGGTGACCACTTGGAAATACCAGGTGTTGTAATCTTGGATGTGCGGGTGGTGTAATGGATAACAGCTCGGAATTGTCAATCGGAAAGCCGAGTTCCAATTCCAGTCGGGTACGTTATATTCCCTTACGGAAGGAATGAATTCTCTCCCCCCCCCCACCTCACACCGGCTATGGGCTAATTAGTAACACTTGTATCTCTGAATCATCATTCTCTCCAAAACATTCTTACTATCTAAAAATAGCTTATGGCTTTAAGTAATCTGCAAAAGGTTGGTAACTCGTAAAAAATCAGTCAATCCATCAATCACAAATTCGATACTCTCTGACAACTCATAGTTTTGGTCCAGTACCTAAATCATTTAAACTTATTAAATTTCCCTTTCATCAAGAGTTGTGATTAACAAGCAGTTAATATTGACTCGAATGAATTTGTTACTTACTGAATGTTTTACGCTCATGTCCTTGTACCAGACTTGGGCAAACTTAGTAAATATCTATCTCAGATTCATTTCCCTTTATTAAGGGAGTGTACTGAACATTAAAATAATCAGCTATGGCTAAATGTATTATAAAATGGTTGAGAGATATTTTTAAAGTGTCATTTATAACCTTTATGTTCAAAATCTTAACAGAAGTTTTTCTCTTACTATTTCATCGTTAATGTCATATTAATTAATGTAATCATGTTCAGCAAGTCTGTTTGCATTCAAGTTATTAATATCCAACATTTTATCACGTCAAACTTGATTGAAATTTATAGACGAGTAACTGTTTGTAATCGCCCTTAGTAAAATATTTCTTATCAGCTTCGTGCAAAAAGAAAAGAAAAGGAAAAAGAAAGGGAAATGAAGATTCCAGATTGCTGTCCTATTTCTTATCTTTGTCTGCCGATGAACGCTGAGCTACTATCATGATGGCAAAATAGAAGATACTAAGTGCTATTCATATCTGGCTTCTTAGTCGGAGAAAGTGGCCAAAACTGTTGCAAGATTACAAGATAAAGCGGAACAAACCAACAAACAAATAAATGGTTTTGTTCATTTAAAATTTAAAACAATTTTTTGTTCACTTAAAATTCGATTCAATTTGAATATATTATATATCTTTTATTATAGAATGAAGCGTTCTCAGCTATTATTCATTTCTACTGAGTATTTATTTCGTTTTAATTTCAGTTGGTGCTACATACAGTGCGTAGCAAAAGTATTTAACACATCAATTTTTTTATAAATTTCGCAATAAAAATTGTTTTCACTGATACTTCAAATATTTTAACATTGTCTAACTAAACATAAAGAAAAAATGAGAAGCATTGCTTTTATGTACTTGCCAATTTTCGAATTTGACTCTGTGCAAAAGTATTTAAAACCTATACAAATAATACGGTAAAAAGTATAGTATAGTATAAACGTATATAAAATAGGGATAACAGATCTGATAGAGTACAGACTGTTTCGCTATCCCAACTTATAAAAGTGGTTAAAACAAAATAATTGTCAAATGATATGCTACGAAAGATTATAAAACTGCAAAAAGATGGTAAAGGGTATCAAAAAATTGCTCAAGATTTAAATTTGCTTATGTGTACAATGGTTGCTGTTGTTCGAAAGTGGAAAAAATGTGATACTACTGAAAATATTGAAAGGAGTGGTCATCCGCGTAACTGAAACGAGGCTATTGTACTATATATAGCCCGGAATGTGAAAAACAACCATTTTTGACTTGAAGAGAAATTCAGAACAATCTGAAAAATGCCGAAATTGAAGTGATCACTGAATCGTACAGGCCGTATTCTGGATAACCAAGGCAGATTCTACTACTAAACCGTAAACATATGCAAGACCGTTCGAAATTTGTTAATAATTATGAACATGAATCATATGAATTCTAGAATAAAGTTATCTGATCATATGAAATGAACATTGAGCTTTTTGAGTGAAACATGTGCACCTAGGTATGGAAGAAAAAAGGAACTGAATACAACCCAGTAAACACCATCCCGACAGTCAAATATAGGAGTGGGGTGGAAGTGTAATGATTTGGGGTTGTTTTTCGTATAACGGAGAAGGAGAAACGGAAGTCATCGAATGTATGTAGCAAAATACAAGCAAATCTTATCAACCCATCTAGTGCATCTAGTCTTCTAAAGTGCAAGAGGATTGGGACTTGATCGAGATTTTGTATTCCAACAGGACAACAATCCAAAGCACATGGCTAAAACAACTCAACACTCATTCAATGAAAATAGAATTGATGTTCTGGAATAGCCTAGCCAGTCACTGGATCTCAATCCGATAGAAAAATCATGGAAAAATTTGAAGTTGAGAGTATACACAAGGGACTGAAGAAAGTCTGTGAAGAAGAATGGGTGAAATTACCAAAATCTTCATGCAAGAAGCTCATTGAAAACTACAGAAAACGACTAAAGATTGTAAGGCAGAACAGAGGATATGCTACTAAATATTAACAAATCATGTTAAATACTTTTGCACACAGTCAAATTCGAAAATTGGCAATAAAAATACATAAAAACCAAGGCTTCTCAGTTTTCCTTTATGTTTAGTCAGACAATATTCATTAAAATCTTTGAAGTATCATTCAAATTGAACAATTTTTAATTGTGAAACTTATAAAAAATGATGTGTTAAATACTTTTGCTACCCACTGTAGGCACCTCAGCAGATAACTAAAGTTTAAAATGCATTTATTTATTTTCTTAATAGGTATAACACCATGCAATGCAGTAGAGCCACTAAAATACATGAGATTATAGAGTGTGGAAGAATTAGGAACAGAAACATTAATAATGAGCGGGAAGGAAAGAGTAATCAGGAGGGCAGTTGATAGAGATTAAAATTGCATTTAAATTTTTGCAGTCTAATGCTGGCTGGAAAGCATGAAGCCGGAAGGGAGTTCTATAAGCGAGAAGTGCAAGAAAAGAAACTGGTAGCACAGAATTTAATAAATTGGAGCTTTTAGTTTAATTTTTTTATTTCAAGCTAATCGATGAAATTTAATATTTCCAATAAGCAAGCGTGAGATTTCATATCAGAATCAATAACATCGATGATTTTAGCACCGTTTTTAGCCACCTTTCATTACAACATAATTCTCTATTTTTAAATTTCTTTAAAAAATAAAATATGATTTTATAAAGCTTTGTTTGAGTTGATTTAAAATTTAATTAATCTGATTCGAAACAAATATTACTTTAAGCTGAAAATATCGCAGAAATGCATTTTTAACATAGCGGCAGATATTTATTTCAGGTGTTGACAAGTTGACAACTTGAATGACAAACGGAAGTTCATCTAAATTTTTCTTTCTACCGCCGTAATATCTGTAAAATTTACTTGAGGAACATAACGTGAGCGCCTTTTTAATATAATATATAATTACTTAGTAGTCTTAAAAATTTAAGAAAATATTTTCCGTAATCTAATTTATTTTTTTAAATTTTGGATACCTTGACTTTCAAATTACTATAGTTATCGCTCTTATTTTCTGATAATGTCGTATATGGACATCCGTATTTACAAAAATCGGCATGTTCACACACACACACAAAATTTCAAAATACTTTTTAAAATATTGGTTTCGATGAATTTTACTAATCTTCTCCATTTATGATTAGTAAATATAGTTAAATATAGTTTTTACTTAATAACAATATCACCTAACCGGAACAAAGTAATCTAGAAATGAAAAAATTAAAACTCTATAAATTATTCTAATTAAAATTTAAAAAAATGAAAACATACTTTTTAAAATACTGGAGTCGCTAAATCGTAGTCAGATTTTTATTCATGCTTATTAAACATAGTTTCTACTTAATAAAATATCACATAATAGACCCAAATTAATACAAGATTTTAAAAGATTTAAAACTCTATTTTATTCTAATTCAAATATTTGAAAAAAAGAAAATAATTATTGTAAAAATCCATTATACATCAACATATTTTTTCTTAAAACAATAGTGTCCATAATATATCTTCTTCATAAACGCAATTAAAAACTTTTCTAATTAAATATTGTCTTTTAGTTTTATTGCATTATTTTATATAATAAGATTTAGAGCAGATTTTCGGTAACTGGTGTTTCTGTTTTACAAAAGAAAATTGATTTAAATTCTCCATGGTGTTCTGCTTCTAGCTAATATAAGCATTAAGTGGCACAAAATTTAATTTATCGAAATTACATAATATTATATAAGTGAGGGTAACAGATGTAAAAAAGATTTTCGAAAAAAAAAGGAAACATTTCTAAAATAATTTCATTAATTTGTGAATATGTCCTGAAATTTTCATTAAAATAATTAACACCTTGATTCTACAACAGGCTTTCATGGCTTCTGGTTTTAAATGATTGTGGTGTTAATATATATATATATATATATATATATATATATATATATATATATGTACTTTGTTCTGATGTAAAGTACCGCAGATTTGCTTGCTTCGTACTCGATTTAACAAGTTGGGTATGGTGATTTTCTGTCCTCCAATTGATACCCAAGACTAAAATACCAAGCAAAGAGTTGGATGAGTCTCGTGGTGAGTAAGAAGGTGTTTCATTAATCTTCCCACAGTGCCTCAGACTCAACACAGAGACCTACATCAAGTGCCTAGAGGAGATAGTGCTGCCCCGGGTTAAGCAGGTGGCAACAAAACTCTGTAACTATGCCACACAAACAGGAGAACCCAGTCATGGCTGTCAGAAAATTTCAGCGCCCACATCAACTCTTACATCTGTCCACATAACTCCGAAGACTGCGACATCCATGATTATTATATGTGGGCTGCAGTTAAGTGGGGGACCCGCAAAACACCTTGTAATACCAAAGATGAACTGAAGGCAAGGTTTATGACAGCATTCACCAACTTAAAAAAGGAGACCGTGAGAAGAGTTACAGGAGATTCCGAAGTCGTCTGGAGGCCGTGGTTAAAGCGAAAGACGATTTTATAGAATAAATTTACTGTTCAATTTTTCAAGATATGTTTGTGTAATTTTGGTAAATATATCTATTGAAATGAGATGTCAGTGTTATTTTCATTTTGCGTAATTTTGACAATTTATCCATCGCACTCTGTATACATATAGTACAGTAGACATTCCGAAGTGAGTTTTTGGCTGATATCGTGTACTTTGCCCCGGGATACCGCGCAGTAGCATCCATAATGCTGGGGTTCAACTTGCTTTTATATCTGTTCTCTATCTTCGTAATATCTTGGTAACACAATTGTCCATGCTCATCACCCACTGCTCGGAGGTTTGAAGGAAATAAATCGAGGTGGAAGTGAAAAAAAGTGAATTTGAAGTGACATACGGCACCCCATATCCTCACAAGCCTGCTATACACAATCTTGGTAATCGAGTGTTCCTATGCTACAAAAGATGCTATAGTAGACAGACTTCCAATGCTTTCAGTTCCTTGACGATGAGAATCTTTTTAAATTCCTTATCCTTCAGCACTTTTCGGATATAAGATCTGCCGATGACACTCTCCTTAACAGAACTAAGAGCTAGGAACATAGTTATGGAAGACTACGTCATTCTTGTCCTTGGCCTTCATAAAATTCTTCATTAGACCAAACTTGATATGAAAAGGGAAGAGAATCACTTTGTTTATTTCCAGCAGAGAATTTTCTTGGTCATTGTTTTCCCAGGCACAAAAGTGCTCCTAGACCCCCTTCCGCTTGTTCTGCTTAAATACAGTCCAACTGTACCAGAGACAGAGAAAGCGAAGTCTGCCTGCATATCCATAAGGTGCGCAATGACCTTGATGTCCCAACAAACACTCCACCAGTACTTTTACAATTGACAGTTTTCAAAAGAAGTTTCATATTGCCATAGGACTTCTTCAGACTGGAGAAGAAGAGCGCAGAGTTATTTATTTCCACTGTACAGGAACAAAGACTTCACACTCTTTTGAGTCTGTGAAAAGTTTCTAAATTGTGTAGGAAGCTAAGAGAGGTAAACAAGCCAAACACAATTTTGCAGTAGCACAACCTGCTTTCCATGTTGAAGAATGAGCCAAACTCATTGTTTCATTTCCTGAAGCCGCTGATCTTTAAATCTGACTTGACCAGGTTGCGCTGATTCAGCCAACATCCTATCAACTATGATTGCTAGTCACATAGGTACAAATCATGTACAAAGTCATTCAGATTGTCCTGGGTGATCCAACCGGGCTCACTACTACTTGCTCCTGAATAAACAAAGACATTGTTATTAGAAGAGACCGACTTAGAGGGATCCTCCTCTGAAGGCATTTCTACTTTTGATGATGATCCTGATTTGCTGGGAGACTAGGGACAGGTAGACCATCTGAGTGGTAAACAGGTATCATAGTTGAGGAAAAGTTGGAATGTTTGGGGTTTTTTTACTGAAAGAAACCAGTTATATTTGTGGTTCTCTACAGATCATTGGCTCAACAAAATTGAAGCTTAATTTCTTGCTATTAAACCAATGCAGTTAATCCATTGTAAGAGGGCTTACAACAAATGATTAGGGACTGTGGTTTGTCCTGATCTCAGTTTTACAATCAAAATAGTCAGTAGTTCTCAGGAGGGGAGTAACTGTTCGGCGCTTTACAATTATCGTGAAACCCAAAAATATGTAACAGAATGAATCAACCTTTTATGGATGGATCCTCGCTCTATTAAAATGCCTGACGCCGTTATAGAGATTATATAATAGCTTACAAAAATATTAAAAAATGATAAAAACCTTGATATCATATATATAGTTACGACAAAGTAGAAAAAGTTTACTTGTGACGAGTTTCATCATTTAGGACTTCATTGAACTAAATCTGTTATGTTGATACGACTACACATTCGCACGAACGAGGGGTGCTGGGAATTTTAGAATTTGTTTTTGACTCCGATTAAGTCCCAAAGGACGAAACGCATCACAAATAAACTTTTTCCACTTCGTCATACATTTTCTCCAATGCTGTTCTTGATATATAAAAATATATATCATTATCTCACATATAGTCACGTGAATTGTCAGAGAATCCTAATATATACACGTATGCAACATATAAAATCATTGTATATAGGTATATGAAATTATACGATTTATATAATTAGGACAATTTAACTTCTACAAAAAGGGCATTCTTGCATGTCAGCTGTCAACGTATTAATTTGAATTCGGCATCTGTAAATTGGTTTTAAACACCTATTTATGTAGTTTCTTACTGAATCATTTAAATATTTTGGGTTTACACCTATATGGATGCATGTAAGTATATTTATACACATATATCTAAAACTTTATGGGTGATGAGTGAAAATGGAAATGATATCTGAAATTAGCAGTATCCCAAAAGTATTTTAGTACACCTATATTTATGTTTGCCCCCGTTGTCTATCAGGTCAGACAAGATCAAAATGGCAGCCGATGTCCAAAACGATTTCAAGTACGTAGTTAACTGGGGCAAAATATAGCTTGGCAATTTTAACGCCTCCAAAACTAAACTTCTCTCAAATTAATCGCGTCTGAGAGATCTCTGCTGCTTTCTATCAGCATGGCTGATGCTATCCTCCAGAAAAAGGGACCCGTTGCGCCTTTTCAAGCTCACGTTCTCGTCTGATATGAAGTGGAAAGACTATATTGAATCCATTGCAAGATCTGCTGCTAAGAAGGTTAGTTCACTATGTCGGGCGAGACAATTGTTCTTTCCCCCTGGTGTTCTCAAAAGAAATTAAAGATATACCAGTCGTAGATTCATAGATAAAAAAAGGTGCCTGTGTCATAATTAACATCGTTTTGATGATGCGAAATCAGATTTAGTTTATTATGTTTCCTATTTCCTTTTTCTTTTGATTTATTTAATTTTTTTCCAGAATTATGCAATGATTATAATTACGTGAACAGAGCTTATTTTTCTTCGCGGATCAAATTCGATGGTGATTCGGTTTAGATATCTGTTGATATTATGCATTAAAGTTGGTGCAAGTGTCCTGTGACCACACACGAATATATGATACTGCCCCCACCCCGCCACTCAACTAAATCTCAATTATCATAAAGTAGTATTCATATTAAGTACAAATTTTATTGCAACCTAATTATTAACAATAATGGATCATACGGAACAAGGTGAACAATTCAACTAGAAAATAAATACAATGTATCTAAATACAAATTAGAAATATCCCATAATAGATCATTTCATCTTATATAGATCGACAATGTTTTGCGGTAAATTTTAACATTAACTTCAGATTTTCCTTTTAAAAAGTTGAATAATTTAATACATCCAACATTATCGATGAAAAATAGTGAATTTTATACAGTTTTTATTCGAAACATAACACGAGCCAAAAAATTCACGGATTTTAAGGAAAACAAAAAGACCGTAGAATGACTTCAAAATCCGCGAAAATTCTTCCTCTTGTTAAAGTCAGTTGTGTTTAGTTTAATTTGTAACGTATATAAAATAGCGAGGATCATGAAGAACTGCCCGGGTCACCAATTAGTTTTGCCCCCCTGCCCTCGATCAGGGGCGGGGTCTGGGAATCACCAGCCCTGTGATGCAGCCATGAAATAACACCACAGATTCTGTATGTGTATTTGCTTCTATATCAAAGAATATTTACATTTTGAAGGTTTATAATTTGTTAATTAAGGCTTGTGCGTAAAAAATGTGTGCGAGAGTTTTTGTTTGATCGTATTTTAGTTTGTTTTTTCTTTTTTTAATCATTTCCTCCACAGCCAGGAAATAACACCCCTAAGATGCAGTGGAAGAGAAAGAGTGGACTTTAGCGAGTCGAAAGAACAATAAGTGAATAGGGTCCAGGAAGACCAAAGATGGCAATTGATGTTGTATTTAAATTTTTAAAGATTGTATGTAGCAGGGAAGCAAGAAATTAGAAGTGATTTCCACAGATGAGAAGTGCGAGAAAATAAATTATTAGAATAAAACTTACGGCTACATCTAGCTAGTCCAAGAGTAAAACGATGAGACTCTTATTGGCAATACGCTTGAATTCATGTTGCCGAAGTAGCAAGGAGGAGAGTTCATTAGAACAAATTGCGATGAAAATATTTATAGAAAATACAGCGATGAGCAGTGGCAAATAAAGTAAAGTCGTGATACCAGGCTAGGTATGTTAACATTACAGAATCTTTTTTTCGATATTGTTGAATCTCTCGAGATATGTAGCCGGAGAACCAGACCAGATATGGCAGCAATATTTAATGCACGGACGTATGGTAGATATGTGCAAGATGGATTCTGGTGAAAAAAATGCTTGGCACATCACAGTGAACCAACGATTCCTACTGTTTCAATATAATTACAATTGTTTCAATATAATTACTTCCCATTAAGTCAGTAGAAAACGTAAGTCCCAAAAGGCGCAATGATTTGTTCTCTTTGAAAGTAGCATCAGCTAATGGAGGGGAATAATGCACATGACATGAAATTTATTTATGAGACAGAAAGAGAATTCGTGTTTATATACTTCTAAATGTGTTTTTTTTTTTTTTTTTTTAATCGGCATTACCCCATGCAAGGCACTAAAGCCACTGAGATACAAGGGATTACCGTGTGCGGAAGAATTAGAAAGAGAAATATTGATAATGAGCGGGAAGAGAAAAGAGCAATCAGGAGAACAGTTTATAGCGGTTGACTTTACATTTAAATTTTTGCAGATTAAAGTTAGCAGGAAAGGACGGAGTCGGAAAAGTGCTCTACAAACGAGAAGTGCGAGAAAAGAATCTGTCAGCATAGAACTTACATCTAGCTTGCTTAACTGTAAATTGAAGATATCTTGACGCCAGTTTAGTACAACGCTTAAATCCCAAAAAGTCTTTGTGACATAATAACGAGGTCACCTGGACAATTACCATGAAAGTATTTATAGAAAAGACACTGAAAGGCAAGCTTACGGCGATGGAAAAGTGACTGAAGCTGAGCAGACAGATCAGGACCAATATTATTGGAGTTTTTATGTATGAGATAGAGAGTGCGTGTATACACACAAAAGAATATGTATCCGTCACTGCATATATGATATAGGTCGTGTATATGTGCAGATAAATAGATATATGTATATGTGCATATGAATGTGTATGCGTCTATTTGTATATGTGAAAGAAACATTGTATATGTTCATATGAATTTGTTTGCGTTAATTTGTATATATATGACAGCGTGCAAATATATGTGCATATGAATGTGTATGTGTTATATATATATATATATATATATATATATATATGAGAGAGAGAGATAATATGCATATGTGCATATCAATGTGTATGTGTTCGTCAGTTTGTTAGAGAGTGTGTGTATAAGTGAAAAAAGATTTATATTCATGTTTGTAGATGAATGTGTTTGCATGTGGAGATGTAAATTAGAATATGTACGTGCATGTGTGTCGGTGCCTGTGTTAGTAAGGGAGAAAACGTGAGTGAGTACATCTCTGTGTACGGTTGTCACAGCACATGTGTGCGGATTTTAGCGTCGGGATTTTATCGAGAGTCTATGTCAGGGTTTATCCGCTTGCTGCTTGGTTGAGCTACACCTCCGAAAGAACTCGGGGCGCTGGCTGTCTCTGCCGCTTGTCGGATTCTATTACTTCCATCTCCGCAACTTGGGATCTTCTGCCTTATTTACAACCTTGCCTCTCCGAGCACTGCGCTCATCCCTGGCTGATAAGCCGCAATGAACTGCGATGATGTGACAGTATTTTGATAATTCCTGTACTTTTCGGAAGTATTTATGCCTTCAAGTATACATTTAAATGTTCAAATCTTCCAGCACACACATGAACACACACACACACACACACACACACATATATATATATATATATATATATATATATATATATATATATATATGCCTATTTTGTACAGCTTAAATATCTTTTCATATATGGAAGTGTTTGTAGATAGATGGATAGATAGATACATTTCTTTAGTGCTTAGTATGAATTATGCTACAATATATTTTCGGAAATGTAAGTTACCAAATGGATGAGCCCAAAATGCAAATTACAGGCCGGGAATACTAAAACCAAGCAGGTACAGAAATTTAAATATCTGTGAAGTGTTCTAACAGAGGATGGAAAGTGCGACGCTAAGATCCGAAGACGTATTTGTATGGCTAAAGACGCATTCCAAAAGCTAAGCAGAGTATTAAGAGACAGAAACAATTTCGTTGGAAACAGAGAAAAGAGTAACAGCTACGTGTTATCTGTCCTCCTGTATGGCAGTGAATGCTGGACAATCTCCTCAGTGATGAAGAAGAGACTCGAAGCAACAGAAGTTACAGCTGAGGATTCCATGAGCCGAACATGTGAACAACGAAGAGATTTTGGAGAGAATGAAAACAAAAAGAAAACTTAGACTTCACATTAGGAAGAGGCAGTTGAAATTTCTGGGGCACGGTAATGAGAAAGGAATGGCTTGGAAAATCTGATACTCACGGGACAGTTTGTGGGAAAGCAGGACAGAAGAAAGCAGCGCGTAACATACTTGATGGGTTTGAGCGGATGAATGGCAGAACAGGGTTTGTGAGAAATAAAAAAAAAGATAAAACTTATTAAGAGCTACAAGGGACAGGAAGATGCGGAGGGCCATGGACGTATATGTCCTGAAGGGACACGGCACATAGAAGAAGAAGTATTCATGTAAATAATGATGAGTGAAGTTAATATTATATCTTTTACTAATAATGACATGTCATTTTATGTGTTTTATATTATAGATGTGTATATGTCCGTGTTATGATCACCCACAAATGATATGACCTATTGATTTAACTTTTCGTATAAAAACTCAAAATACATCCAAATGTAACATAGCTGATGGTAGGTTGGACTTCGCGATTATTCAAAGTCAACAATCACATGCTAACTCCAAAAAAATTCTAGCAAAATCAAAAATATTGTCTTTGCAATGAAGAACAAAACTTACAAGTTCACAAATGATAGAGTAACGTCAAATTCGACTCTCGGTGATTCTGGAGGTAACATTATTTTACAGAGTCTATGGCCTGTATTGGAACCGGAAAGTTTCATTCATTATGTCGGCTGTCAAAACAAAAATGATACAATAGGTAGAATTGGGACCCCAAATCAATGAAGGCACTGAAGTTTTTTTTACGCTAAGCGTGTTGAAATGTTTTCGGCAAACGAGTTAAAATAATTATGTTTTGTTTTCAAAAAGCTGTTCAGCGTTTTCGGACATAAATCTTATTTTGGGGACAAAGTCGTCAAATTATATCTTAATTGAGTAAAAATTCCAAAACACCTAACGTTAGTATTCTATTGACTTAAATTTTCAGTCAGGCACGATACATTTGGGACCATCAAAAAGGCATAAATACTCCCAAAATTTTTAGCTTCAAACTTATTTTACTATACATTCTCATTCCCAGTGGTATGTTAGTTGTACAAGAGATGGTTCCCCAAGCAACCTTCATATACTAGTGTCTAATGGGAATGCAAATTAGTTCTCTTTTCATTTGGTATATTGTGCAGGAAATATAACAAAAATATTTTCCTAATGTTGTTATATTTAAAAGTAAGTATAATACATATATATATATATATATATATATATGTGTGTGTGTGTGTGTGTGTATGTATATATGAGGATATATAGAATATGAATAGAATATAGATAAAATAGAAAAGGTTTGTAAAATGGTTTTCGTTTATTAGAACTTCATCAGAGAATGATAAATCAAATTCAAAATCTCTGGTATCCTTTATTTTTTGTGCTGCTTGATTTTTATTGCTTAAACTGATTTCACTTGCATTTGACACAAATTCTTTATGTCGAAAACACTTCAAGGGAGTCCTGATAAATATTCTACCAACTATAAACACACGTCAAAAACACTATATTGTATCACCAACATTTATTAAATCCATTCTTAAAGACTCTAACGAATATTTAACTACCACAACCTCATATCAACATGAAGTAAACCTACAAACGTAAATAAGTCCTACTCCACACACACACACACACACACGCGCGCGTTATCATTCGAATCCCGCATAGACAAAGTAGAATTATGATACGCTTATATAAGTAATACACAAAACTGCTTGACAAAATGAAATGAAAGAAATGTCTTTTTTTCTATATTTCACTCTCTGTTGAAGCTTTAATAAAAGCAAAACATGTAAGGTTTATAATTGTTTCTCAAGTAATAGCTAATTTTATAAAATGAAACTAACATATTTATATTTGATCATAAATAAAATAGTTTATGAATACATAATTGGATTCTAATATATTAATTTTAATTAATTATTAATTTTAACATTACCGTATATGTACTCAGTTAGAAAATAAATTAAATATATCTTAATTCAGTACGAACAAAAATATAAATATTAAAAATGTGATCAAATAATATTTGAATGCCCCTTTTGAAAAAAATCGTAAATGAAATTTATATAAAAATAAAAATTTCAATAAAAAATTAAAAATATAATTACCAAATATATTGCTATTGAAATCCAGTTGATGTGTTGGAACATAGACACTGCCACAAATTTCTACTTGAAAAAAAGGAAGTTTGTGACAATAGATACTAATGCATATCGAGCACAGTTTTTTTAAATAAAAAAATTAATATATATATATATATATATATATATATATATATATATATA
Source organism: Acanthosepion pharaonis (assembly GCA_903632075.3). Lineage (NCBI taxonomy): Eukaryota > Metazoa > Mollusca > Cephalopoda > Sepiida > Sepiidae > Acanthosepion > Acanthosepion pharaonis. Next base: position 2,372,111 of record CAHIKZ030001535.1, on the reverse strand, counting down.
TATATATATATGCAAGACAAAATTAGGATAATCAACAATAATAAGGTAAAACGTTCAAAAACGAAGAATGGCGTTAACACCTCAGTTAAATGATCGCATTGTTCTGACTCATTAAGACAAGAAAACAAATATGGCGGATGAGACTGAAATGTGGTCTATCTTATTAGATAGGGAGAAATCCCAGAATGCATCTGTACGATTTGTCTGTAAATTTGGACAGGACGATGTTTTCTGTATTAGTCTTTATTTGTTTTATGTACAACTAACCTGAAGATAGTCCTATTTTTACTTTCTATCTTTGCTTACCTAAAGTTATCTTTATCAACTTTGCATCATCTGCTCTCGTTCATCTTTTATCAGTTAATAGTTTAGGTTTTCATGCTCACGTTCTCTTCTCCAAACTTCTCTACCTTCAAGCATTACGACGACGATGGCACGACTGGATCACAAACAACAAAGTTCTCCTCCGCGCAAAGATGGAGAGCTTAGATGCCATCATGACTCGCCACTGACTTCGAGTGCCAGACATCTTGCCCGAGTGCCAGACCCCCGTCTACCCAAACAAATCTTCTTCTCAGAGACTGCATCTGGCAAGAGGCTACGTGGACCCCCACGTCGTCGATTTAATAATCTAAATAAATAAATAAAAAAGAACACCTTCATGGGGGACAGAAATCTATTCGGTCAATTGGGAGACGGAAGCTGCAGAAAGAACCAGTTTGAGAAAAGCAGTCCATGAAAAAGAAACATCCTTCGAAAACACCAGAAGATAAATAGAAGAGAGGAAAAGAACCCCAAAAAAGGAAGGGCTCACCATTCCCTGAACCTTCTTACTCTGCGGACGTCACTTCAGGTCCAACAGCTCACTCATTTCACACAGAAGGAAGTGTCGATGAACACCCTAATACTCAGTAACGAGTTCCACCAACGACGGCGACCTATAAGGATTGGAATCAATATTATTGTTCAGCTCACTTTCCTTTGTGCCTAAGAAGATTTTCCTATCTCTCCATATTTTGCTTAGATTCCAGAAAACAACATTCGCTCGGATTTCTGTGTCACATTTTCCTTCGTCTGTTACTGCCCTTCACAAACGGTTAAATTTCCGATTATGCTTGATTTTTGAGTCTATATATTTTATCTCAAACCTTTGGCCATCTCTTTTGCTAACGTATGGTCATACGTTGTCTTCTTACAGTTAATAGTTAGTCCTCTTTTCTTACTTTTCTTTATGATTTTCTCTAAAAATTCTTTCAAATTCCTTTTGGAATCTCTCATCAACACGATGTCATCTGCTTGTGCCATGGTAAGATTGTGCCCACTGTTAATAAACCCTGGTAGATTTTATTATTCTTATAGGATCGTCTCGCTATATAGCTTGAATATATCTGGAGAGAATATACATCCTTGTTTTGCTCCTCTTTACCCATTTACTGAACACGTTCGCTATACGTATGCAGGCTGATTGTTCCCAGTACAGCTTACAGAGAACTTGAATATCTTTCTCACGTAAATCAAGTTTTTCTAATATTCCAAGTAGGTCTTTGTGTTGTACCTTACCAATGTTTCATAGATTATTCGTGCGGTTGTCGAGGTAGTTCGATACCAGAAATTAGGGGACATAAAATCAGTTTTTTACACTGGATATTGGAGTAAATGGATCGGTCTCAAATACAGGATGCCCAGTAAAAAAAAAAGAAAAAGAAAAAAGGCAAATTTATTGATCGTGAAAATACACTTGTTCTAATTGGTCCATCTTAATGGCCATCTAAAAACCCAGATCTGAATGTTATAGATTACTTAATCTTGGTGTAGAGTCCTAAGTCACTTGCAAAACCGTTGTCATGACATCGCGGATATTGATTCATTGAAGTAGAACTTAACTGAAGCTTGGAATGAAATTCCTCTTGACACCATCTGCAAAGCTACTGCCTACTAATTTCCATGCTTACAACTTTGTGTTGAACATTCAGGCAAACATTTCGAACATTCAGGCAAACATTTCGAACGATGATTGCTCAGTTTTTTAATGAATCATGATAGCTAAATAAATGTCTTCCTGAATTTACCGCTTTTTTACTGGGCAACCTGTATATCAGTTATTATTATTATTAGTAGTAGTATTAGTATTATTATTATTAACAATTGTTATATAACTACTATCGTAGATATTTATTATTTCTGTGATTTATTATTTCTGTGATTTTCTCAACGCTATATAATAGAAATAATCAAGAAAAATAAAATATAAAAATAACTGAAATTGTCAAATATATATAAGACCAATTATTATTATTATTATTATTATTATTGTTGTTGTTGTTGTTGTTGTTGTTATTGTTATTGTTTTTGTTTCTCAAACCGATGCAAACAAGAATAGAAACATAACTTTAGGTGATTTGTCCAATCGACAAAAGACTTAGAGAAGGTCGCAGAGTTAGCTTACACTACATATATTTTTCTTGCGCTGATGATCAGAAACAAAATCAATCATGTCGAAAATTTAAGCGTCTATGAGATTATAAACCCTTTTGTTATTTGAATAAATGTAATGTTATCTAGAAGACAGCGTGACAACATGGTGTTTTAATGGTACACCAACATGCCTCTTATGCAAGTGTCGCAGATAAGAATCATTTTTTTTTATTTTTTTTATCGCCAACGCAATATTCATGTGACGGCAGAAGTATTCACTGACACCAGAGATTAAAGAGTCAGATCCCAATGAATATTCATTTATAAATTCCTAAATAAATTTCAATAATGTGATGAGCAATGCACTTCGTTATCAACTTGTTTCAATTATTCCCATTAACTTTGAATGGAATTTTGTCGGTGGAAAAAGAATGATTTTTTCTGTTGTCTTTTATTCCAACTAAATGCTTTTACCAATGCAAAAATCACTAAGTCTCAAAACAGAGATTTTGATGATGAAATATGAATATAATAGCAGTATAATAATAATAATAATAATAATAATAATAATAATAATAATAATATATTAATAATAATAATGACAATTAAGACTAGCATCCTATTATTTCAAAAGTTTGAAGACAAATCCTTGTCTTACGCCCCTTTCTTTTTGTGTATGTACTGAAGTCATTTTCTATCCGTATTCATTTGAATTATTCTAATATTTTTGCAAAACAAATCAAGCTTACTTAACGTATTTTGTCATAAAACAGATATTTTTGTATTCCTCTTTTTGATATAATTATGAGGATTCCTTGTTTCTGACACAGTTCTTGTCTTATTTACGGCCTAATTCTGTTGTGCACTGTAGTCATCAGAATTCGGATAATAAATTTCATTATGTGGCTCACTAGGCTGATTGTCCGATAGAGTTTGAGATCATTTTCACATGCCTTCTTAGGTAGCGCAAGGAAAATTGATCTACTTAGATCAGCCAGTGTGTTGTAACCTAGGAAAGGTTACTGAATAGAATAATCAAACGAAGGTTGGTAATGAACGATAATACTTAGGTCACGAATAACACATATAAGATTCGCCAGCGGCGTGTAGATGAAGTAGACAACTGCTAGAAGTGAGTCCAGTGAATTCCACAATGAATCTCCAACTGCAGTATATCTACCAACCACCACAATGCCGAATTTAATGTGTGGTATCCGGCTCGGCCAAACATTCCCCGTAGATCCCGTATAAAACGTAGTTGGGTAGCTGTTTCCCGAGGCGAGACTCTGCCTTTCGATATAGCCACGTCTGTGGATCCTCTATGCCCGGAGACCGGAGGCAGAGAATTTGATCAGCACAGCTGGAGACGAATCTCCAACTGCAGGATATCTATCAACCGCCCCACGCAGTCAGATGTGGCACAATGCCGAATTTAATGTGGGCTATCTGAGCCCGTAGGATCGGCCAAAAATTCCCCGTAGACCCCGTATAAAATGGAGTTCGGTAGCTGTTTCCCGAGATGAGACTCTGTCCTTCGACAAAACCCCATCAGCTGGAGATGAATCTCTGACTGCCGACCAACATACAGTATTTACTACTGTATTTATGTGAACTGGAACATACCCATTATCGTCCGTAGCTACGCTACAACACGTTGTATCATCATCTGCGATTTTATCAATGCTGAAATCATCTAAAGTAGCCAGCATCTCTATTCTCATCTGGTCCTGCGACTTTGTTCATGTTCAATTTGGCCAATGCTGATTTCAATTCAAACTTTAATATTTCTAACATATTTTTTTGCATTGCAGTTTTTCTCCTTCGTACTGGAAGAGTTCTTATGACTATATATATATATATATATATATATATATATATATATATATATATATATATATATAAAAATTCTGTGACTTTCGCCCGTCACACTCTCTGAAATAACCATACATTGACCGATCAAAACCAAATTTGGGGAAGACTTGTAAACAGATAAGGGGGTGCAAAATGCAGTTTGATTTACTAGGGTGGTATCTTAGTACGATAAATTTTCATTAATATTTTGGGAAATATTACAAAGTTTTATCAGTGAACTTGCATAGTACTCCCACTATTTTAAAACAGTTTAATGTTTAAAATAACAAATGCTTTTTTAATAAAAATGTAATATTGTTTTTGGAATATATTTTCTTTAAGAATCCAGTTTCCAATTCGCCCTGTGTTTACGAGAATTATAAACAAATAACAAGGCCCAGTGCTTCCAAAATTTGGAATTTGCCCCCAGAAAGAAATATTTAAGTATGGCCAGTTGCATGCCGCATGCTTGAAAGCGAAAAGTCCTAAGTATTTATTTTTCACTTTTAAAAAGAAAAAAAAAAGAAAAAAAAAGATTTCATATAAAATATTGCTCCATGAATTCCTATAAAATTAAATTAAATTAAAGAAATTATTAAACCGCAAAGTACATTTTCTGTCAAAGTATTTTTTTCCAAAAAGTTCAGCTTATTCAAACTTCATCGATTGTTTTGCGAAATTGAACGAAATGTAGAGTTTGTAAATCATGGCAAAAATGTTACCGATTAGTTCAACAATACTAAATACTGTGAAGATTCCAAATTCTATTAACATTAAGATATGTTCTAATTTGAAGAATAAAATAATTTCAAATCCAATTTGCCACTTAATATTAATAATATTCACTCCGATAATAATGATTCTTTTTTTAAAAAATATCGATTTAGAATCTCAAAAAAAAACGCCTCTTTCCTTTCTTGCTTTTTAAATGCTATATTGATTCAGGACGGAAGCAATCATGGCTCTTCACAGATGTCTTTTCTTTATTAAATTCGAATTGCCATGACTTCTTTATAAAAAAAAAACATTAGAGTGTGGTCTTATTGTCTTATCCACCGTTTCGAATCCAGTAGTTCTTTTCCTAGACTGGTTACTACCCAAGACCAGAGAGCCATGTCTACTCTGCTACTTAATACATAGCTGGAGTGAGGGATATAAAGTTGATTCATATCTTTCAGTATGACATTAGTGCGCAAGTGAATGCGACTGACCAGACCTGAATTCGAACTCGGCTCACTGATTTCCTTTTAGGTGTCATTAAGAAAGAATTTATAACAGCTACACATCATCAAGGCCCCTTGGAATGTTTAAACCTGCTTTCGAATTTATTTTAAACTCCTCATCGTAAAATCTTCCAATCAAGAACTTTATCAGAGCTTAAACAGGTAGGGCACAATTATATCAGCCACAAAATTAGCTTATGAAGAATGGCAGTAGCCCAAGGAAATCGATGAGAAAGTAACGCAAGTATTTGAGAATAGTATCACGATTATAAATCTGGTAATCCTTTAGGGCCGAAGAACTAACAAAGGTACTGCAGTTTTATTTGTTTCTAGTATTAGATAATCTGAAGAAATACATTCCTCTTAAGGTAATTTTTGAATTCAGAGTGTTCTTCTTCCGAGACTGGTTGGTACACCAGAGTAAAGAACCGCGTCTATACCGTTATTTAACCCCTAGCTGTATGGGGAGAAGAGATTAATACACATATTTTCCAAAGGCATTTATGCCAAAGTGAACGCAAACGAACTCAGTTCTCCGGTTCCTCTTTCTGCACCGATAGCTGTTACACCACCAGCACATCCTACAGATCATCCTTGAGAAGGGTAACATGAAGCTAAATAGCGAAATGCATTATTCAGATTGTAGTTTCTCACACGGACAAGTCAATTTGTTAGTCACACTTAGAGATATTTGCCTGACTGTAGATTCATTAGGCATGCAAAAACGTTCTAAAAGATTCCTTGCATACGAAGAAAAAATAAAGATTTGTATAGAATGTAAGAGAATATTTTAAATATATACTTATTTTGTAGATAATAAATTCCCTTCACACCCCCGACATTCCCCCTCAAACACACTCATTCACCTCAATCATTTCCCATTTATCTTTTTTCTATCTTTCTAAAAATAAAAGAAAACTAACAGGAATGCATACGCATTCAATTCCATTGTCTATTTCTCTATTGATATATTTTGCTTCCAAGGCCAGAAATAGGGCGCACTCTGTGAGAATCACACTCACTCTTATGTAGAATTTTAAGTATTCGATTGCACCCTTTTAACGTAAAGAGTGAGCAATGAATTATTCAATATGTAAGCCTTTTAAAAAGTTCTAAACAATTTAATCCTTAATGTTATCTGTAAGTGCCTATTCCTTATATTATTTAATCCTAGGATTTTTTATGTTAATTCACCCCAAAGTAGTAATTCACCCCAAAATAAAGAAGAATTTATATTTAATTCACACTAAATTCTCCCAGAGCGAGGCCCTTCCATTGCACCCCGTTTGCGATCGCCTCAAAGGTGGGTGTGCTATTTCTAAGTGTGGGGTCTACATTCACGCTCACCCAGATAAACAAACCAAAAACAGATATTTTTTTCTTTTCTTTTTTAAATTTAAAAAAAAATTATTATAATTACCTTGAATATCATTCGAACTTACTAAATGCGAATAACTACCTGATTTTTGGTAATTTTTCATTCTGAGGGTTGGGGCTGTTGCAATTTCAAAAGAGTGCCAAAAATTTAATAATGAAACAAATAAACTTTGATTTAAATTTATAATTTCAAAAGAGACAAAAAATTTAATAAAAAAACAAAATTTTTTATTTAAAATTTATAATTCCTTGTGGCGAATTAATATTTGCGTAAGTAAATTTATATTATTTGGGGAGAATTAGCAGAAAAGATCCTAATCCTATACAAAAATAAAAGACGACTTATACGACGACTTATTTGACGACTTTATTTCATTTGTTTTTCTAACAGAATCAGATCTCTAAACAAACATAACAGATTTTTCAATCGTACAGTGAAAATCACATCGCATGCACCTAATGAAGGTTGAGAAAATGTTCAACTAAAAGATTCGGTTTTATTGATTGATCGATTTAGTTTTTACGTCATATCAACCGTTTGCAGATTATTTAAAGCCAGAAAATATTCTAGATTGTAAGTCTTTTTTGTGAGATAATAATGATTTTCTCATGCAAGACCTACTAATTAACCCATAGCTGATAGGATAAGAGGTGGATTCCTGCCTTTCTCAGGTCTATTTACACGTAAGTTAATATCAAGAACCCGAATAGAATTGAAAATTGACTCTCCGAATCCGCACATACAAGCTTACTGCACCTGATTTTATTAAGCGACCACCCATCTAGATAACGACTAGGTTCGTCGTTGCTTAACTGGTGATCGTACAAGGATCAGTGTTTCTAAATAATATGGCCATAAGCCTAAAAAATTTGGAACATCTTATCAAGGAGAATGTTTTGAAATATTGGTAAAGCAATTTATTTTGCTTCTTTTAAAACCTTTTGTGATATTAATTTAAAGAGTTCTTGTAATCTTCAGATGAAGAGCGTTTTCCAGGTGGATTTTTAAAAATGTGAATATCTTTCAGCTTTGAAAATATTTCTGTCTTTTGGCCGTAAAATATATTTCAGTGGTATGTAATTAAAGCGCTGATTAACAAAATTATCTAACGAATCATATATTGTCTTGATTTCGATCCTTAATTGCTGCCTTGATGCTGTAACATTGTGACGTCTATACGAAATGAATAAAAACGTTATCTTTGACGATTCACAAGGGAAGAAAGTTGGATTAGCAATAAGTTTCCCACTACTTTCTCGTTGTGCCTGGCTAATGTAAATGCTTTCTTTTTCTTGCATCGTGACTGATGCTTTTCCCCTAAAGTAAAATCCAGAATATGTAATGCTTATCTTCAGAATAGGCAGATCTTTTCCACTTAATCTACTGGGGTAACTCTTCATATTTCCACATTTTTACGCTCCCTCAGACTGAGTTTATTTAATCTGTATGGCCATTAAAAACTGCTTTTTAAAATTTTTGTCACACTTATTCAACTCAGCATTATGTTCGGGATGACATTTATTAATTAAGTATAAATCTGAAAAACAATGCAATTAAACAGGATTAGATATCGAATAGTTACCAGTAAACCTCCAGTGAATGCCCGATACAGCGGATTGTAACGAACCCTATAAAAAGCCTGTTTTTTTTTCCGCTATGTGATGAGATTTCATTTGTAACTCGGTTCAATAATAGATTAAAAGATATAGCTAAATAATATTTTTTTAATCATTTCACCAAAATCTAGGCGATAAAACCGCTAAGACGCAAGTGATTCCTGGAAGTGAAAGAAAATGAGGAAAGTTTAAGAGAACGAGCCGGAAACCTAATCATAAACAGGAAACAAGGGATAAACCCTCTATTCCTGTTCGAAAGACGGGACAGGACTATGAAGCTAGCGATAGGCGAATTCATCTACTTCTATTAAATACAAGAATTATAACAATATGGTGTAATAAAAACTGAAATGGATTTGTTCTTATAACAAATCTTAACCTCAGGATGCGATTTTCGTTTCTTCATTTAATCGAGAACCTTTATTGTTTTATTTAAAGCGAGATATTGTTAGTAAAATATCGTATAATATCTGGTCTTATTATGAATATTTACAATAACGTTTTTTCTTGTATAAGATTTTATTATGAAAATTCAGTGTTGTTCTTCTTAGATTGTTGAAAACCCTTCTGTATAGTTTCTTTCTTTAAGAATTTCTGATCCCACGAATTATCGCCCGATTAGTCCCTTTATCTTTTTTTTAACAAAGTACTACAAAATCTAGTCAACGCCGAGTTGCTAAAGTAACCTATTTCACACGACCTTCTTTCAGATAAATAGTATGGTTTTCGTTTCTCTAGGTCAGCCGTCGATGAGTTAACGCTTATTAATAAATTTGTCGTTAAGGTATATCATCATAATCCTTGAGTAGGCCAAACCCTGTCGAACACCTTCAAGATATCTAAAGCCACATCTCGAACCTCGCCGTTCTTATCTAAATAACGGTAAGGTACTTCAACTTGGATTAATAGTTAGCTTGTCTGACAAGGTCAATTACAACTGAATTGGAAGTTGGATCTTCACAGGGGGCTCTATATTTGCGACCTTGTGCCACATAGTAAAACACTATAAACTCACTTTAAAAAGGAAATTGTTTTATATCTTGCTACCGTTGAGAGGCGAGTAAATAACATTACAATACTTACTAACTTAAAATATATTCCTTCTACATGTCTGTATTTCTAAGATGAGGTATTGTAATTATTTACCCTATTTACAATGTTCCGAATGTTATCCTCACCTTTTTTGTCATATTCACCACGTTTCGGCTGTTGTACGCTCCGACCTTCTTAAGTTGATCGAAATTTCAAATCGAACTTTTTATTTCGCCCACCGGGTTAGATTGTGACATGCCTCTTCCAGATTTCTCAGTTATAAGTTATTTCCCCTTCAATCAACTCTCCAAGTTTTGGTTTCACCTCAGCTGTAGCCAAATATTGAACTCACAACATTTCGAGCCAAGTTGCTTTTACCCATTGGGCCGTGTGTCTTTGGAATATCCGGAAGAGTCATGGTACAGGAGAACTAGAACTGGTGGACGAAATATAGGGTTCAGCTCTAAATTCCAGCCACCTGAAAAAGGCCGGAGTGTACAAAGCCCGAAACGTCGTGAATATTGCAACAAAGATGAGGATAACTGTTTTTTAACATGGTAAATATTGTAAATGTTCCCTCTATTTTGAAATTAATTTTTTCGTATTATTTTTATTATAACCCATGACAATATTTATATATATGAAACTTAAAAAACGTAATTATATGTAACTATACTATTATGTATACTTTTCTTTTATAATTTCACCCCAAGCAAGGCGATAACACCCCTAAGACGCAAGGGGGATTATTTGGAGGGAAAGAGAACGAGAAGAATTTAATAAGGAGAATGGTAAATAAAAGCACAGGAAGATAGAAGAAAGAAACTGGAGTTACATTTAAATTTTTGAAAGATTATAATGGGATAGGGAAGTAAGAAAACGAAAGAGAGTCTCAAAGACTAGAATTGCCAGAAAATAAACTGTTAGATCTTAGCTAGTTTAATAGTAAAACGGGAATAACTAGTTGCCAGTCTAGTAATACGCTTAAATTCATATGGTCATTCAGTAAGATAACCAACATGACCGAAGACAACAATGAGGAGATGGAGTATTGATAAGAAAATTGTTGGTAATCTAAAAAAAATATGAGAAACCGGAAATAAATTATTATCAGAATATTTTAAATAAAAGTAGGCAAAATAAGATGAATTTGATTTGATTTTTTGTTTAAAGTTTAGCAACATTTTTGTGAGTTTTAAAATGTATATTGATTGTAAGAATAATTCTTCCTTTTTGCGAGTGAATAATAATTCTTTGAGAATAACAATTTCCAAACGCTATTTGCGAATAAGTGAGTGCAAAGAACTCGATTGGATTTCGAATTGAACTTTCCGATTCCTCACTCATAGCCCATAAGCTGAAAATCACGTTATATTACTCAAACAAAATGTTATCATTTTCGGTTTATTATTGTGAAAATATTGACTTGCGTAATAAAATATGACGTAATGAGGTTAAAACCTCATTATGGGATATTAAGTGAGACTGGAAGTCGTTTTCATATTATCAATTTGCGATATTAGTTGGATAACCTTTATTCCCCTTGGGTATATATTAGGCATTAACTATATGGCATACAGTGAGGATCGAACTCTCTTTACTAGTATTATTTCTTTCAGATTAATTTTACTATACACAATTTCACAGCGGTCTAGATTTATTTACTCAAAACAATTCGAAATCATCCCTAACTCTTTTTCCTTTGTTCCCAACTGCAAAAGCACGAACTGCACCTGATGAAGATAGAAAACTACTCATCTAAATGCCAACAATCATAAACATTTTTTTTTTAAAAATAGCATGTTGGTCTGAAGAAACATCCTGAAATTAAATAAAATAGCTTGATTTTGTTTTTTACTTGGCATTTTATTTTATTTCCTTACTTAACAACAAAAGACAGCCCAATAAAGGTAATAGAGAAACGGCTGACTTTTGACGTGCGTCGAAGGTGGCCGACAGTCGCACCATACGGACTGCTTATGAATTGTAAAGCCCAGTACAGAACCTTTAGTGGAAGGATGGCAAGAAATAAACAAGAGGCTGGGTGGATAAGATATGCAAAAGGCAGTTAAAAGCTACAACAATGGCTGCCAATTTTTACAAGTTTTTATTTCTTAAGCCTCTTTTTGCGCTCATTCGACACCCGACCGTTTCAAATGCTGTGGGGCGTTAACGTCAATGAAACCATTGTGAACCGTCTGCATGTGTGGGTTTGTCGATGTAGGCCTCTGTGCAGTCAGTGTGTGCGACTGCACGTTGATCCTATTTTGACACGTCAGTTTGTGAAAGCTGAAGTAAAACATTTTGTCTGCGCGTGTCTGTAAACGGACATGTGTGGGTGAAGATATATATATATATATATATATATATATGCCTATAGTATATATATATGCAGTCGAAGGTAATTTCTTATCTATGACAATCGATTGGACACATTTTATTTGTGCACATCAGCATGTACTCTATTTTGTTCTTCATGTGTTGTGAATATTTGCTTCAATGTTTATTCGAAATTCAGTTTTCGTTCTAGAAGCAGCTGAGAATTCAAACATCTCTTTTTTATATGGCATATATCTTCAGGACATGGGCGATCATTACTCTCCACAGTTTCCTGTATTTTGTTACACGAAGCATTTTTTACACTGTACCATCCATCTTGGTATCTGATTTGCCATCCATTCACAGAATTTCGGTTACTCACTATTACGAATTACTTCACTTATTTTCAGTATATGCTGTGCGTGTTAAATTCTCTTATCACACTTTACTCATTATGAATCCCAGAAATATCAATTGTGCATTTCTTATATTACGTGTCTTATTATAAAACGTACACACAGCTTTATGTATGATGAAATATTTTTCAATCTAAAACTCTTTTCCCACAGGCGAAACTTCGTGAACCTCTCGCTTCTCTAATGCTATTTTCATGGCATTTGTTCTGACGGGCTATATTCCTTAATTCCACCAGCTATGAACAACTGGGACCCGCGCAAGAATGAAGGAATTTCCGTTCGGACAGCTTCTTCCTAAAACTCTGCTTTTTGGAACAGACTCCCGGCGAGATGATTCCCTAATCATTACAATCTTTAAGTCTAGGGTTAACCATTACTTTTAACCCCATAAACTTCACTTCTTGCCTTTTCTTACACCACACAAAAAAAAACACACACTGAGTGGATCCTGGGACTTTTATTAGATGGTTATTAGTGTAAAACAAAAAGTTAAATATATATTTTATTTATCTGTACTATATGAAAATCATTTCTCTGTCCGTCTGAAACTTGCGACTCGCTAATGAGTCATACGTTGCTTCTCTTTTAAGTTGTTCGTTTGTGTTAGCGTTTTTAAGCTTGCTTGGGTGATATATGTTGATTTCCTGCTTTCCTGGTCATTGAACACAAAATAAAGTATTACTGTTGCAGCGAGAAACTGAATGCTTCATTGAGTATCAAAAATCTCTTGTTTTTATCATATTTTTGCAGAGATTGTCGATATAGGTATAAGTAACTTTTACTCCCAGGCAAAAGTGAACAAGCAAGCAATGACTAACAGTTTGGTAAATTAATAGACGATCTTTAAATTAAATAGTTAATCTACTTAGCAAATAATAAATAAATAATTATATAGCTGGAAAGTGTTTTTTAACAGAGAATGGAAAGTGCGACACCGAAATCCGAAGATGCATTAGTATAGCGAAAGAGGCCTTCCAAAAGCAAGCAAAGTATTAAGAAACAGAAAAAAATGCTAGAAACAAGTACTGAACTGTCATATAACATCAGTCCTGATATGGCAGTGAATGTATAACAAGAAGAGATTTGAAGCAACAACAATGTAGATCTACAGAAGGATGCTGAGAATACTATGGATCGAATATGTGAACGACGACAAAGTTCTAGAAACTATGGAGACAAAAAGAACACTTAAACTAAACAACAGGAAGATACAGTTGAAATTTCTAGAGCACATAATAAAGAAAGAGGGCTTGGAATATTTAATACTCACAGGGAGGCAAGAGGGACAGAGGAAAAGAAAGCATAAAGTATCTATTGAGTTTGAGTAAATGAGTGGTAGACAGACTTTTGGAGAAATGTGAAAAAGTCAAAATTTATTAAGAGTTACAAAGGAGAAAAAACTGTGGAGAGCCATGATCGTCAACGTCCTGAAAGGACACGGCAAAATTGAGTAGGCGATATTTTGTCGTCACTTTGTAATTGAGGAATTATCATTATTTCCTACTATGTTCTCTAGGCCATCATTATTATCTTGGTTCTTATATATTCACTACACTTCGGCCATTATATACTTTGGCCTTCTGTTTGTGTTCCTTCCTCAGTAATCTCCTTCAATGTTCATACAGAAGACTTTATTTAATCCATTAGGTTTCGGCTTAAGAATCTCAACACAAGTTTGTCCAAATGTAGATTGTTTATTAAAAGATCTCTGGATTTTTGGATAGTATGAGTTCTGTTTTGGGGTCTTCTAGTGCCGAGTTCGAATTCCAGTCGAATCTATTACATTCATTTACGTACTATACCCTTAAGAAATGTATGAATCCTCTTCTTCTCTCCCCAGATATGAGTAAATAGCAGGACAGACCGGGTTCTGTAGCCTTGGATTGCAACTGGTCTACCACAGAAAGAAAGGGCAATCTACTGTGGGAAAAAAATCTGCCTCGTCACTCATGTATCGAAAGATACATGATCGCGTAAGCGTGTATCACGCATGGCACATAACTGAGTGATGAAATGTCATATACTTGAGCTGAGGGTAAGAAACGGACAAGCAACTCAAACATATTACAATTATTTAACTATTTTTGGTCCCTACACATACGGACTCGCCACTACACACACATGTTAGCGGAAGAGAATAACATTCGCCCATAGATGGAATATAGGGTTCGATTAGAAATTCCAAGAAAACTACCGAATACGAAGGGAGACACCTGAAGAAGTTTGGAAAATGCAACATTGTGAGTATAACAATCAAAGTGAGCTCCGAATAGCAAACCATATAAAAATAAATTAACTCAAAATATTTACTGTTCTGTAAGCTGAGCTTACACTTGCATAAAATAAGTGAAGAAACTCTCTTCAGTAATAGCAAGAGGTAAGACTAGCTCTTTAACCAGTACACCAACGGGGAAGCGTTCAGCTATGGCTGTCTTCTTTAAAGATAATTTATTTTTAAACTGGAATAAAAACTGAATACTTGCGTATGTAGAAAGATATATGGTTATTCCCAAACTTCGCTTAATTTGATACTAGACCATAAAAATAAGACCTCTATGAGGACTGAACTCACTGCATTAGTAGGTTTGTTCGATGAATACGCTTTTTTTTTAATCATTTAATCCCAACCAAGGCCACGAGGATGCAAAGTGTTACTGATGTTAGCGAATATGAGAAAAACTACAATGAAGGAGAGAGGACAACAAAAGAAAGAGACTTAAGAAGACAGAAAATAACGATTGATATTGCATCTCGCTCATTTTTAATGTTTCTGTCTATATTTCTGAGATGACGTATTGTAAATATTTACATTGTCAAGGACTGTTGTCCTCATCTTTATAGCCATATTCACGCTGTTTCAGCCGTTATACGCCCTGGATTTATTCGGGTATTTGAAATTTTGAACTGAACCCTTTATTTCGTCCAACGGGGTAGAATGTTATAGTTCCACGTGTCACTTCCGGATGTCTCAGTTATACATTATTCCGCGTAGGCCGCCCCTTTGTGGTAATACTGCAGGAACATCATAAAGACGTAACACGAGAGGAAATACAAAAATCAGGCGTAGCTGACCATATATTGAGAGAAAAGGGAGATCACCGCCCCCACCCCTCTGGGATGAGGTTGAAATAATAGACAGAGAACATTACTGAAAAATACGAAAACTTAAGGAATCAGCACTTATTCTAGGCCACAAAAATGTCCTAAGTCGACCAAGCATAGAAATGAACACAATATGGGAACTAGTAATACGGAATATAGAGAAATGTAATAATAGCAACAAAAATTGCAAAATGAGTTGTGGTAGAAAAAGGTTACTGAGACATTAAGGTTATAAGTCCCCAAAATTCATGCACTGGTGTCCTCAAGGACACATGTATAAAAGCGTTGGTTGGGTCCAGTGACTTGAACCAAAGAGCTGGCTACTGCAGTGGTGAACAAAAAACTTGGAGAGTTGAGTTAAAGGGAGGTAACTGAGACATACGAAAGATACGTGAAACTAGAAAACCTACACCGGTGGACGAAATAAAGGGTTCAGTTCAAAATTCCAATCATCTGAAGAAGGCTGGAGTGTACAAAGGCCGAAATTCGTGAATATGGCAATAAAGATAAGGATAACAGTCCGAACAATATAAAAAATGTAATTAATGTTTCTGTTCCTAATTCTTAGTGGCTTTACTACCTTGCTTGGGGGTGAAATCGATTAAAAAAAAAGATAAAAAGATACATGGTTATTTCCCAAATTTGTCTGAATTTGGTATTAGACCACAAAAATAGAACCTTCGGCAAGATTCGAACCTGCGTTTTCTTTTGAAGGGGAGACCACCGTCTGATCCGTCGTGGTTTTACCACTCGGCTACGATGAACGTCCCAATAAAGCAAGATTTTATTTTGTTTTTAATCTATACTCACTTGTTAAAGGCAAAATAGAACATTGCAGGCAACACATTTTCTTTATTAAGATTCTCTCGTGTAGTCATGCCAGTAGACGGAATAAATACAGTTTAAAATGAAAGCAACGTCTACTCAAATACGAGTATCCATTTAAAAATAAATAAAAAACGTTTCAAGTGATAAAAATATATCGGATTAAAGAAATAAAATCTATTTATTCTTTGGAAATTGTAAGGACTGCAAAAAGGAGCTTAATGTTGCCACAAAAGCAACAAAAAACTAAAAAAAAACATTAAAGAAAACTAAAAAATTGTTAATAGCAACTTTATTTGATTTCAACCAATAAGCATCTGAGGATTGTTATGTTAGTATTTCTCAAATATCGCATCTTCACACACCATTTTACAGTATCATGTACATTTCTTTTCTTCTTTTCTTTTTTCCTCTTCCTCATCCTCTTTGTGCTATCTCCCTCCGATCATAAATGTTTACTTCATAAAACTAATCTTTGTAGCTCTAAATAATTTTATCCTCTTTATTTCCTGTTCTGCTATCAATTTCTGCATGCTGTTTTCCTCCACACCATTAGCCATGTCCCGTGAGTGTCAAATTCTCCATGCCTTCGTTCCAGAAATTTCAAGCGTCTCTTTCTAGGTAGTGAAATAAAAATGGATGTTTCTATCAGAAGACATTCAGAAATATATATTCAAATTCTCCCCGGACATTGAGAACATTGAGGTCAAAACCCAGCGGCGACAGTCTGTTTTTATGGTTAAACGCTGTCCTTAAGCCCATTCAGGTGGCCTAATGGCCTGAAGAGTGCGTTCAAGCATGAATCAGACTTTCGTTATTCAGTGTTGACCGCAGTGTTCACTTTTATATTTACACATTATAGCCCTGAAAATGAGCACGTTAACCCATAAATATAGCATACATTAAAACTATGTCTTTATCACGTATATATATATATATATATATATATATATATATATATATATATATATATACTAATTTTAATACTTGGTTGGTAAAAAAAACTCAGATAGCACAACTTGCAAGTATATCAAAACAAATTCGTACCCGAAGAAAAAAAAAGATAAACTAGAAACACCCGAACAGAGCGAAAGAAATCGTCCTGCGCCTTAAGTTTTTAGTCCAAAGAAAATAAAAAACCAAACGAGTTTTAGTTCAATACACTAAGTAGAGCTGGGTTCCAACAAGAATGTGTTATTAACAAGGTTGAAATATACAGAAAAAAATAATAGTAATAAGAATGTTCAATTTTACATAGGATCCACTCAAGGTAATTTCAAAAAGCGTTACTATAATCATTTAAGTATCTTTAAGTATCAAAATAACAAAAACAACACTAGCCTTTCTACATACATATGGAATATTAAACAGGAAGACTGGTATTTTAAAATGGGAAATACTTAAGTATAAAGCAGGGAACAAGTATTGCTTATTATGTATGGAGGAAAAATTAACAATAACCACCTCCGACGAACCTACGAATTTATTAAGTCAAAGATCTGAGATTTTAAAAAGTTGTAGGCATAGGAAATCCTGGTTATTGGAATAGAGGCTGTTTTGTTTTTGTTTTTTTGTTTTTTTTTTTGGGGGGGGGGTCCTATCTTTTTCAGTCACGTGGTTTTAGGTAATTAGTTTTTAGTGGTTTTATCAATAAAAATTTTTTCGTGTCATTTCCTATTTAGCCACATTACCCTAAAGATCCGTTGAAGAGAGGGACTGAGTTGAAGAGAGGGTATTGAGTTACAACCCTGTTTTTTTTTATTTTTTATTTATTTTTTTTTTTTTAGCCTGCCGACTGGATGCTATTCGAAAAGTTTACTTTGTATATTGTGTTGATTGACAGTAAGTGTGACTTTGTAATTGTTTTTGTGTGGTGCTTTATTGAATTTTTGACTGTTTATTTTTTTTTTTTTCTGTGTTTTTCGTGAGGGGATTAACCTCCCGCCATGGCGGAGGTATCCCAGGAAAAAGAGCCATTGACCAGTACCTCAACAGCGCCGTCAGCATTGGTGGCGGAAAGGCCACCAAAAGGACCTACTTATTATAAGGGCCTGAGAGAAGAGTACAACTCATTCATCTCAGGCCATGAACTTTTACCGGTGCCTTCGGTTATGGAGGCAGTTACAACGAGGGCCATTTCCCTGTTGACAGCTGACGTCAAAACCCACAAGCTTATTACTGTCAGCAGGGACACGAGAGAGGAGGCCCACAAGGCCCTGAAAATTGGGGCCAAAGTATTGTCCCGTAGGTCAAATGCCATGTGGGACATCTTGCTGGCTACAGAGGAGGCTGCAAAAGCATTAGCTGGCAGTGCCCTGGCCACAAAGACCATGATTTTACAAACAGAATACATGGGTAGCCAAAAGAGCCGGATTACTTTACATGGGGTGTCCATATATATCTCTGAGGTCCATCTTGGAGTCTTTTTCTCTGATTACGGCCCTGTGGAGGGAGTATCTCCCATCAGAAGCAAGACGGCCATTTCCACCAGTGACTAGGAAGTCATGGGGACATTGACCCGTCCCAAATTCAAAAAGATCCCCAACATAATCACCAGTGATGGCCGAAAAAAATTTGTGGTCGACCTTCCTGTTGGGCTTGTGGTGAGACCGGACACCTGGCCAAGCTGTGTCCAACCACGAAGGTCCCCAGTGGAGAGTAGACTGGGGTGGTGAAAAAAGGAGTGAAGGCGACAACTCTGCCTCCCCAGTAAGATGTCCCAGAAAAAGAAGCTGCCAAGAAACAGCAGCAGCCAAAGCAGCAGCTGCAACAGCAGCAACAACAGGAGCCGAAGAAGCAGCGGCAGCCGGAACAGGAGCAGCACAGCAAAAATCGCCGGAGAAACTGCAACAAAAGCAGCAGCGGCAGTCGGAGAAGGAATAGCAACAGCATAAATCCCCAGAGAAGCTACAATAAAAGCAGCAACGTAAGCAAAGGCAATTGACAGAGCAGCAACGGAGCAGCAGTTCCAGGAAAAACCAGTACAGCAGACGATTCAGCCATAGGAGGACTTGCCACAGCTGAATCTCTACATGGATATGGAGGAATTGCCTCCACCGCTATCTTACTCACTGAACAGAGGGAGGGATGACGAGGAGGAAGACGATCCAAAGTTCACCTAAAGGGAGAGGTGATAAAAACAAATAAATAAAAACAAAGCATCTACTCAAATAAGAGTATCCATTTCAAATAAATTAAATAATTTGTCGGATTTAACCCATTTCATATAAAATATATATACCAGGTATAACAGCAAAATTGTCCAATTGTTAGATTAACTTTTGAAACGTTGTATCATAGAAATAATTAAAGATATCTTATTGGAATTCTCTGAGGTTTTTAAAACACTATTGAATTCTGCTTTGAACAATAAGAATGTATTTAACACTAAAGTGAAACGATGATCCATTTTCCTGTTGTGACCACCTGATCTAGTTTTCCTCTCTGCTTTTTCCTTTTTTAAAAACTTATTCACCGTTCAATTAACGGTACTTGAATGAACTTTGAAGATGAAGGCCATAATGATGGTACCATAGTGGGACTGACAAAAAATGATTTAAACCTGTTTTTTTTTCTAGCTGAATAACTCAAAGGGTTTTTCAGTGATTCTTACAACAAATGGTGTCAAGATGGCACAACATCTTATCTGAAAACGAGAAAAAATAGTTACTCAATTAGTTTAGTTTTTTTTTAGATATTAAGCATTTTGTGAGATTTTGCTGTTACACCTGATATATATATATATATATATATATATATATGTGTGTGTGTGTGTGTGTGTGTGTGTGTGTGTGTGTGTGTGTGTGTGTGTGTTCTTCTGAATTTGGTGAACATTGTATATTCCTTTATATTCCTTATTACATGGCGAAACTATTGGCCTCGCTATTTTCGACCGATAAAACTCCCTTGAATCTGACAGATTCATCGGCACGAATGTGAAGCGGAACAACAAGGCACTAAATAAATGAAATAAAAAGCTCATTTTCAATCTGTAAAGCGCCTGTCTGTGTTTTGGGGTGCAGCACGTGTTCAATGTGAGCAGTGAGTGGCACTGTTACTCGGACGGCGCACGTGTACCGCTAAGGGAGACCGTGCTGACAGAACCTTGAAAACCCACACACACGCGTGTGCAAGTATACACGTGAAAACACACACTCAATTGCACGTGAACACACGCACACCGGCATTATATATTTGAAAAGACGTGCCTCTGATCCCGTTCGGTGAGTTCATTTTGATTAAATTTATTATTTCATATTTTTTCTTGTTCGTGCTTTTGTATTTTATCTGACGACTGAAGTCTCAATTTTATATTTTTCAAGCTCAGCTTCGTATGACAGAGAACCAAAAAATCATAGTGTGTAGGAAGATTATGTTGCATCAGTCTTCTAAGTGAATAAAGCATACACATTTAAAATAACAATATTTAAAATCTGGGTTTTATTATTAATATTTTTTTTTATAATTGAACTCGACCAATCGCCTCTGGCACCGATGAAAAATACATATATGTATTTCTATCCTGGGACAGGCAATATTACGTAACTCGTTTCAATATTTTAAAAGTTTTCTTTGTCATGGCACAGAGTTTCAATGGAGTAAATTTCAGCGTTGGAGATTGTGTTGCCTCTACTCGAACCCCGATCCGTTGAATCAGAAAAAAAGGCATAATGGAGCAAATTGACTGATAGAAGATTGTGTTTCCTGTGTTCGAATACAGACCTTTGGCACCGGTGTTTCAGTCAAGGGAAAAAAATCTTACATAACTATTCTTGATATTTAATAATCTTACTTTAACGTGACAAATACTGAATGGAAGAATTGAAGCGTAGAATATTGTGTTGGCTGCGCACGAACACCGATTTCTGGAACCATTGAAAATACGTAACTATTTTCAGCCCTGAAACATACACCTGTCATTGTACTTACGGCCACATCGCGTTGGAAAATCGGTTCCCGTACGATTACCTCAGTTAAGCAACGTTAAGCCTGATCAGTACCAAGATGGATGATCCCTTGGGCATACCAGGTGCTGCAAGCTTGGATGTGAGGTTGATGTAATGGGTGACGAATTGGAATTGTTAATCGGAGTTCAGAGTTCCAATTCCAGTTGGGTTCGTTATATTCACTTACGCGCAGATACCCTTGGGAAAGGTATGAATCTATTTCTTCTCTCTCCAAATATGGGTTAATTAGTATGATTTGCATCACTAAAACCATCATTATTTTAATAAAATAAAATAAAAATAAAATTACTTACAAAATATTTAGATTTCGGCATTAAATAACTCATAGAAACTGATATGTCGCTAAACAAAGTTAAACAAATCAACCACTGAAAGATTACCAAATTGCATTGTGTGGGTCTGTTTATGATCTCAGGAAAGTATTATTAATGTAAAAAATTATAATCACTATATATGTTAAGTGGTACAGTGTTAGATTTTATGCAAACGGTATGAATATATTGATAACTTGCTCGGTATGGGACCGAGAAAGGATTTTAGTAAACAGACAGCAAAAGTAGATAATAATAATAATAATAATAATAATAATAATAATAATAATAATAATAATAAATGAATATACCCACAGACATAACAAGTTAGCAACATATGTTCACTGAAAGATATGCCAGAAGCACAAAACTGAGAGTGTGTATTAGTGCTTTTTGTAACTTTTGTATGGTGATGTAATTAAGTGCTGATGATTATTATCAGTGAGGCCATCGAATAAAAAAAGGAATTTTTTTTATTGATTTTGAGTTTGCGTAAAATACTAAGTAAAAGTAGTATGTAATAGTATTTTGCAGTGGTTTAAATCGGGGTTAATATGTATGTTGCTTTGATTAGTTGTCCGTAAAAATAATTCTATTTGGTCATCAACAATGTGATTAGGAAAAACTTTATTACTAAAGTGTTCATGGACTGGTTGTTTTTGTTTATTAGTATGTCAACCTTCTACGCGTTTGTCTAACCTTCGGTAAGTGGAAAGGATTGATTTAGCATTTTATCTTTGATTGACTACCAGTCTGGGGAAACTTAGCGGCACACAGGCCACCAGTTCTCTGTTGTCAGTTCTTGCGAAAAGGGTGACTGGTTCTAAACAGGGTTTAACGATTTTAAGCAAAACATCTCTAAGCAGAGTGTCTGATATCTAATAACTGAATTGTTAGACGTAAATCGTAAACAACGGGAGAGTCCTGATATATATATATATATGTCTGATTGAATAAATTACGGATATTATACCTACTAATTTTTAACAAAATCCGTTCATACTCACGAATAACCTTCCGTGTATTGATGTTAAAGGATGAGAGAAATGTGCTATAGCTGTTTAAATTTCTTTTGTTTTCATTTGCTAAGTACTTTCACTTTTCTTCCAAGATCATCTTCAAGAGTGCAAGTAGTACAAAATTATATGTTGTTCAGAAGTACAAGTATTTATACAAAGCTGTGCGTTGTTATCCATTACCACAATTTTAATGCTTTT
Organism: Acanthosepion pharaonis; assembly: GCA_903632075.3. Taxonomy (NCBI): domain Eukaryota; kingdom Metazoa; phylum Mollusca; class Cephalopoda; order Sepiida; family Sepiidae; genus Acanthosepion; species Acanthosepion pharaonis. The sequence continues at coordinate 2,349,439 of CAHIKZ030001535.1, read as the reverse complement.
AAATGCAAAACAGTTCACAATGTGCTGAGCGTTCATTCAAACGTGAAAAAATTATCCATTATGGATTTTTTTCATGTTGCAATGTCACCTGATGATTGCGTTTAACATGAAACTCTGAGTGTTTCCTTCAATGTTCACTTTTTAATATATATATATATATATATATATATATATATATATATATATATATGGGGGGCGATATTTTCTTGGCTCTAAGAAGCCTTCCTGTTCGATTATTATGTTTTGGGAAGTGGGTTGTGGTCGATCTGTGAACTTTTCAGTCTTCTGTAACAACTCTTTTCGGCTTAGCCTAATTCCAACCTACCGAAAAAAAAATTTCTTCCCACTTTGAAATGCATTTATAGTAATATAACTTACAATGTTGTTCCGTAATAAATGATTATATATAAATGTAATATATATATATATATATATATATATATATATATATATATTTTTAATAATCTATATAAATGTAATTTTGTCAGTAACACTTCTTCCTTATTTCAGTACAATATCATAAATTCTGCATTGGGTCCAACATCGTCTAACGGATATTTATTTGCCTCTATCCAAAACAAATATGACATTGAGTTGTTTTAACGTAATGGGTGGGGGTTTTCACAAGCTTACATCGAAGTAGAAGTAGAAATTACCGACACTCACTAACTTTTGCTGCAAACATCATCGCACAGTCTCTGAAGCTATCTCGTTAATTCCATGGAGACGCGAACCTTCATTTAATTCATTCGAAGTTAAGACAAAACATGAGGCTGAGAAGCGATCTAATTTTAATTCATGAAAAAACAATTTGCTATGAAATTAAGATATTCGAGAAACGAAATTCTTTCAGAAAAATATATTTGAAACCTAATCCAAGATTACCAAATTTCTTAAATACTAAAAGAATTTATCATATTTCCTTATTGTTCTCATTTAAAAGTGATACAGTTACATGTATACGCAATATTGATTCCCATCAATCTAAAATTTGAAAATGATTTTCAAACCTTGTGACCTTCAAGTTGATGCTCTCAGAAACTAATCGTTCGCGGTAATTCATTTAAAAAATATCTCTTGCTTCACAAAAAATGGATGTAGATGTTTTCTATTTCATTAACGAAATTGATGCATGTTTTTAAATTTGGTCTTTTCATTATTATTATTATTATTATTATTATTATTATTATTATTATTATTACGCTTTCCCGTCATTTTCTTGCTGACGTGTTGCTGTCAAAAAGCAAACGATAGCCGGAGGTACAAAACTACGTCTGCATGTTGATGTGAATCAACGCATCAAGCTTCGTTTGTCAAAGATGCAAGATTACGAGCTCTCCTCGAATCCAGCCCACTTTGCCAACTAGCCATCACACCCGTCCTTCCCCATTATTTAACTCGACCCTTCCTTCCAAAGAATATTATATTCTAATTGTTCTCCTCTATTCAATGAGCTTCAGTTTTGTTTGCCATTTTTTCTTATGCTGAGCCTATTACTGGATTGTTTTTCATTTGTTCTGTTATGCATACGTTCACGAATACCATGTGCGGGCGCGTATACACACGCACAAACACACACACACACGCATACTTTCTTTCACTTTCTCACGCACAAACCCTGTCACACATATACACACAAACACGCACACGAACATACACAGACAAGCATACTCACACAGAACACTCTTGTCACGAACACACAGATACACACAGGAGCGCCAGATTTTTATAACAAAAAATCTTTGTCTTCCAATCAATTTGACAAATGACTTTTGCACTTCTTTTTCGCTGGTCGTTCATAAGTTGATGTGTGTGGCGGGGGTGGGGGTCTGGTGTCGGCCGTGGCGCTGAAGTATAAAAGAAAGAAGAAAATAAAAAAAGGAAATGGAAGGGAATCACTTAGAATATCAAAGTCTAACAATGACGACGGCGACGAACGACATATTCTGAGTTCAACCACCCACATAACAAAAAATAAAGGAACAATCGACTTGTTAGAGAAATTGACAGGGAATGAAATTGCAGCAATGTTACTTGTGGTTATTTATTTTGAAAGTAAACAAAGAAAATATTAATCGGCGCGAAAGTAAGAGAAAAAGAGATAAATAAAGAAACAAATAACAAAATAAAAGAGAAAAATATAATGGGACTTGAAATATGAGGATAAACAAAAAAAGTGACAAAAAGTGAAGAGAAAAGAAGAAGTAAATAAAAAACACGATGAAACACCGAGGGTGAAACACAACCAAAAAGCTAAAGGAAAGAAGAAATAGATAATAAAACAATAAAAGGACGTAAAAGAAAAAAAAAGGCGGGGGGAGAAGCGAATGAACCCTGCCTGAAAACGAAAGAGAAAGAAAAAGGAAAGGAAGAAGCAAATGAACGCAGTTTATAAACGAAAGAGAAAAGAAAAGAAAGGAAAAAGGAAATGAGCCCTGCCTGAAAACGAAGAGAAAGAAAAAGAAATGGAATAAGCAAATGGACGTAGCCGGAAAACGAAAGAGAAAGCGAAAGAAAGGAATAAAGAAATGACTCTCTGAAATAAAGGGAAAGGAAAATGCGGATGAATCAAGATTGACATCGAAAGAGAGAAAGAAAAAGGAAAGGAAGAAGTAAATGAAGTCATCCTGAAATCGAAAGCGAGAAAGAAAAATGTAGAATGCAATGAAATCATGCGAAGGAATGCAAGAAAGGAAAAATAAAAAAAAAGAAAAAGCGAAGGAAAATTATTCAGTAGCAAAATAGAAGAGAGAAAAAAACCCTAAAAAGCGAGTATGGCAAAGCATTAAGTCAACAGAAACTCTAGAAGGATGGGCGGGAATGATTAGTAAAGAAAAGTAAACAAGACTGTGAGAAGAAATAGACAACGAAGAAACTAAATTGCAATCAGCGATAATCAAATAGTACATGAAACTCTTTAAAAAAAATATTTCTTTTCTATTTGGTGACACAAAAGCAAAATAAAAGCAAGAAAAAGTAATTTGAAGCAAGGGAAATAGAAAGAAAAATAAATAAATTGGACGCAAGCAGACGAGAAAAACCAACGTAACATTCAGTAAACAATAGACAACTCAAGTTTTGCTATTTTGACGTATATTTCAACGAAAGCATTCATCGACAAAAAACACCAACAAAAATCCTTGCATAAATTTGTGACGGTCGCTATGATTCATTATTCGACATTAGCTCTAAATAATTGATCTTCAGTTGAGTTCCGTTCGCTTTTAGTATAAAACGTCAACGATTAAACAATTAACAATTCGCAGTTCCAAGCAACGCTCAAAATCATAATCTTTTTTTTTTATTATTATTATTCCAGTTCCGGTTCGGTGCCCCTGCCTGGACTTTGAACCCCGGCCTTTCCGATGAACTCTGTTGCTACGTGCTGGCTGCTGGAACAGTAAGAAGTCTTTTCTTTATGAAATGGATATGTCAAAATTATGTTTACCGAGATTTCTCTCCAGGTTAAAACAGGGCATAAATGTCTTCATAAGAATTCCGCTCAAGATAAAACCATGATTCCCTGACATATTGATATGTATATGGATAAGCATGATGATTACCTGACGTACTGACATTTGCATGGGTTAAACGTCAATAATCCTTCGACAACGTGACATTTTCCCTTTATAAATATCGAAAGACTAGCGACTCATGAATCTACAAACGATGAAAAGAGATGTAATACATATTATAAAGTGCGCACAAAAGCTTCTGGTTTGAAATTGTTAATCAGAATAGTTGTTTAAAAAATGTCTGGGAAACTTAATACACACACCTAATAATATTGGACAGAACAGTATTGGACAGAACCCAGTTTGGCATTGAGCTTATTCCATCATTATCAGCTACAGCCATTTTTCGTCTACTGTAGGACAAAGTTCTTGCCAAACCCATTGATGACGACAGAGACAGTGTTAAACAATTGTTCTATTCTTCTGCATCTTTCAAAAGGTCTGTTACTATACCACCTTCACCTTGTGCTTTTCTACATTTCCCATATTAATGAGAAAACTTTATTTCATTAGTTTTTTTTTACAAAAAAAATCTCAGCAAAACAAGACCCAAGAGAAATAAGACTGTTAGAATTAAAGATTCTTCTAAATCCTCCGTTTTCATTCGATTTAGCAGGCAAAGATTTGAATTCCTTTCGATAATTAGAACATTTCATAACATATTGAGAAAAATGAAATCGGAAACAATATTTCAAAAGATTTTCGAACAAAAAAAAAGAAGAAAAAAACACCTGAGGGGTAACCGATTGCTAGAGAATATAAGAAAAACTACTATTAAGGAGAGAAAACAATAAAAGAACAAGAATTAAGGAAGATCATAACGAAAGACATTACATTTAAATTTTTGAAGATTAAAGTTGATTGGGCAGCAAGAATCCGGAAGAGAGTTTCACAAGTAAGAAGTGCAACAGAAGAAACCCATAGCATAGAACTTACAGTTGTATCTAAATATTGCCTCTGTAAAATGATGAGACCTTACTACTAATGTAGTTTAAATTCATAAAGTCTAGATACCATAAAGGAAAGTTTATGAGAACAAATCCCATGAAAATATTTATAGAAAAGCCAATATGAAACTTCGTTACAACATTGGCAAAGTGACTGAAGCCGAGATGCCAGGTCAGAACCAATAACATTGCAGATTCATCTTTGGATTTTATCTAAATGTATAACAGGAGCAATATTTAAAGCGAGAACAAATGGTATACTTATAAATGCGTCAGGTAGATTCTAGCAGGCCTAGTAATTGATTCAATATAATCTTTCCATTTCATGTCAGTGTTCGACCGAGAAGAGGCAATGTCACTTTCCGGAAGGTTAGCATACTGATCGGAGACAAAATGGGTTCTCACAGATGACACTGGTTTACAACATTAAAGCTTCAAAAACTAAAATAGCCAATTTTATCTGTCTATATATCTGAGGTAATATGATTACTTGCATTATTTTCATTACTCGGACAGTTATCCTCATCTTCATTGACATAATCACAACGTTTCGGATGTTATACGCTCCGGTCTTCTTCGGATGATTGGAATTTCGGACCGTAGATTGTTCTAGTTCCATGTGCCATGCCTCTCTCTTTAACTCAACTCTCCAAGATTTAGTTCACTACTGTATTAGTATTTGAAGTCACAACTCTTTGAGTTTAGTTACTGCATCTAACCAAAGTCTTTGTCCGCTGGGTCATGTGTCCTTGAGAACATCTGTGTATTAATTTATGGGACATATAAACCTAAAAATCTTAGCAAACATTTTTTATACCAACATTAACCGGACAATAACTCAAATTCAACTCTCAGCAAACATTCACTGTAAAGAATGGGATCGTCCGCTGCTTACAACATCGACCAAAAGTCATAAGTGGCGACTTGGAGTCATACGAACAAGAAATGGTCAGTATAAGTAGTACTAAACATCATAACGGCTACCTGAGTACATGGCAGCAGTCCCAGCAAACTGGGATTGAAGGGTACTAGAGGATAACAGCGCTCAGAAAACAGTTTATACTTTATGTTTACAATGTTTTTGATTTCGTTTAGTGTCCAAGACATTTTTAAGATTGTGTCTGTCCGCCATGGGTGTCACACTAACTGCAGACACATGAGGCATTGTGACGGAACTTTTGTAGATCATCATTCAACAAATATGCCACAAAATCTATTTAGTTTTATTGGCATTTTCGTTTTTAATCAGATAGCGCCTAATAGTGCCACTAATTTCTCTTGAGCTTGCTGGACCGGTTACCACTGTTTTCTTTCAAGTTCAATTCAGAGATCCATCGTCCCTTAGCAACCATTGTATGCCACCTCCTTGACTTGAGAAATGGGCGTGTGCAAATTTGCAATCCATTGAATTCAAGGGAAAACCCTAACAGAAGATCAGATGACTCAGAAGTTTATTAAATCGAGGAAAGTGTGGAGAATATGATGATAAAAAGAAAAGGGAGTTTTTAGGAGGGCGAGTTTTACAAGTGTCGTTAATGATCTTCTTTTACCTGCTGTGTTCCTTCAAGTTACAGACAAACATGGCTCTCTACAACTTCCTATCTTTTGTCTTCCGCAGTAATGTTTATGCGCTATCACTCTTTTGACATCCATTTACACAAGCTCGTTACGTAGCTTACTCGATGTTTCCTTCGGCATCTCTTGACTTCATATGTCTTGTGAGTATCAAATTCTCCACGTCTTTACTCATTGTTTTCCAGACATTTTAGCTCATTTTCCCTGTTTCTATGTACACATGTCTGCTTTATTCATACTTTCCTTAAAACTCCTCTGTCGCTTACATATTACAGCTATAGTGTCCTCATCATCTTTTGTAGAACTACATCTCCGTTGCCTCAAGTCTCTTCTTCATCTGTGATGAAATAGTTCAGCATTGAATGCCATATAGGAAGATATATTATTTTGTTTAGTTTCTAAGACTGTTTTGTTTAGTTTCTTGTCGATATATATTAAAATACATTGTAAGTACACATTGAAGTTAGAGGTTTAAATTGTTGTTTTTTATTCCCTCCCCCCACACGCAGACAGCTAGTTAGGACTTCCCAGATACTTTGGGGTATTGTAGTAAGAATGGTGATTAAGAATGTATTGCTATGGTGTAAGGAATATTGTGGTATGTTTGGATTAGTGATTGTGGCTAGCTAAGTTTAATTATAAGATAGAAGAAGACCAGCCATAAACCATTCCCCATTTTGGCCTTGTACCACATTTTGTATTTTTTTTATAAAATAAATATCGCCATATAGGAGGATTGATATTACATAGCAATCAAGGACTCTTTTCTTTGTATCTGACGAAGTTTCCTTGTTTTTTTTGTCTTTTTTTTTTTTTTTTTTTTTAACATTTGTTTTATCTTTTGGAAAGTATATTTGCAATTCAGATTTTTGAGCTATATTATCCGATGGCATAAGATAAGGATGTGTCTTCTAACCGAAATTATTCAACCTACACTGAAGCGATTCTGAGAGAAGTAGAAGTCCTACCAGGATTCATTATTGGTAGCAACAATCCCAAAAAGAAGAAGATATGCAGATGTCACAGTGTTGATAACAGACAGAGTAAAGTAAATATGAGAACTTCTATAGAAGGGTTAGGGGTTAAAAAAAAAAAGCAAGAAGGGAGAATTAAACATCAATTGTAAAAAGACAGAATACATGGTTGTTATCAAAAGGAACAACCCAAAATGCAAATTACAATCTGGAAATTCTAATATCAAATAAGTACAAAAATTTAAGTACCTGGGAAATGTATTAATAGAGGACGGAATGTGCAACACAGAAATTCGAAGGTTTTTTGGATAGTGCCAAAATATGCCTTTCAAAAGATAAGCAAAGTACTAAGAAAAATGTCGTTAGAAACAAACACAAGAATACTGAACTGTTATGCAATATCTGTTTTCCTATACGGACAATCCACTTACAGATGAAGAAGTGTCTTACAGTAACAGAAATGTGATTCTACAGAAAGATGCTGAGAATACCATGAACCAAAGCCGAAGTTTTGGAGAAAATGGCATCAAAAAGGACAGGTATACATAGCATCAGAAAAAGATAGTTGAAATTTTTAGGAGACATAATGAGGAAAGAGGGTTTGGAAATGTTGATACTCACTGGGAAGAAAGACAGAGGAAAACAACGCATAGAGCGCTTGAGTAAATGGATGGCAGAACAATAATTGGGAGAGATAATAAAAAGACAAAATGTTTTAAAGCTGCAAAAGACAGGAATTGTGGAGAGCCTTGATAGCGAAACTCCCCGAAGAGACGCAGAACATAGAAGAATAATTACTTGATTCGGATGTCTCAAGTTTCCAATACCTTTCTTTGGTTGTTCTTGTCAAAATACACGCTCTCTTCTTGTAATTGATGGCTAATGATTTTCCCGCTTTTCTTTATTATATTTGCTAGTTTTCTTTCTATGTCTACGATTAAATCAGTGTTACCGTGTATCTTATATTGTTACGGTTGTTTCTATTAGTAATAAATCCTGGAAGGACTCCTACGCCATTTTGGATCGTATCACTGTAAATCTGGTGAGAAAATGTGTCCTTGTCTTACGCTCTTTCTATTTTTCTACTTTCTCGGGTTATTTTATATCCGTAAGCAGGTGGTTTCTTTCTAGAAAATGTTTCTGATTACTCTAATATATTTCCTAAATAAATAAAGCCTTCCTAGCAGTTCAAATAAATTATTGTGTGGTTATCAAATGTTAAAAAAAATAATTTAAAAATATCACTTACTAAATTTCGTCTATTAGACATTGAATTGTGTCAATTCGTGTCCTCCATAATTTGCCCGACATTTCAGATAACGTGATGATTTTTTATGAGCATTTCTAAACATAAAAATTTAAAACAAAACATTTTTGCTCTTGAATATAAATAAAATCCCAGCATTTGTCTTGATAAAGTCCCCAGAGGACGAAACGTGTCGGCAAAGATGAGTTTTCATTTTGTCTTTATTCATATATTATGTTATATACACATTATATATATATATATATATATATATATATATATATATATATATATATATATATATATATATATATATAAATTTTCGCTGTAAATGTTATATTTAGTGTGTACATGTTTTTGAGTAAATATACTGACTTCGTCTTTTTTAAACAATGGAATTAATATTTACCGGCTTAGGTATAGAATGTCTTAGTGAATAAAATATGCTTTAATGACTTGAAAGTGGTTTCCTAGATTAAAACAAAACTACAAAATCTATTCTTATCGAGAAACAAATTTTCTTTCATTAGATCTTCCGTCTCTAGTCTCGTACATTTCTTTTTTTTTTTTTTTTTTTGTTAGAAAATGATTTCAACTCAAAGATATATTTAATTTTAAATCAATATAAAATAATATCAAATTGAAAAATTGATTAATTACATTTTTTTAATGTTTTGTACGTACCCGTCTCGACCATAAAAATATCAATATGGTTGATTTTCTTGAAAATATCTGCCTAAGCAGAAGTCTTATGAGTGAAACCGACGAGAGGAAACCAATTGGAATCTGCCGATGGATTAGCATGAAACCACATGCTACTGGATTTATTCAACTTGTAATCACCCCCCCCCCACACACACACACCAAATTGTAACTACGGTCTGCTCAGAATATTTGCACTATAAGGTTATTACAACAGGGATAAGGTGGGTTACCTTAGCTAACGGGGATATTCGGAAACGAGCAACTTGCTCTATATTTATCACTGTAAATCTACATGGAAGAATGTGTCAAAATAAATAGAATATAAATATGTGTATCTCTGTGTATAATAAAATATTCCAAAATTCGCTTGAAAATGAAACAGGAATAGGGACTTTAATTCTATAATTGAATTTGAAGGTTTTAGTTTCTGTTTTTTGAAACATGGTAATTCCTGTGTAGCGATGGAACCATATTTTTAAATTAGTAAATTTATAATATATATATATATATATATATATATATATATATATATAAGTTTGTGTGTGTGTGCAGTGTGTGTGTGTTTTGTGTGTGTGTTTTATGTTCGCAAAATATTCATGAATTTAAAAATGACATGAACAATGAATGAATACAGGATATGATTGAATTCTGTATGAAATGTAAAGTCTATATGATGTAGCTATCAATTCCATTGTCGGAAGTAAAAGATTTCTATCATTTTCAGTTTTGTGCAGAAACCAAATACAAGTAATACTCTCACATGACTATCAAGTTTGCTGGGAGACTAAGCTTTCTCGCAACAAGACATAGAGTTTGATAAGCGCTCGCCTCGTCAACAGGAATATGATGACAGGTTCCTATGTCAGCACGGTGATTCCACGTTCTATCAGTACACACTGACTGAATCAAATTGCTGGCATGTGTATCGCATCAGAATGCGTCAGATGTTCGCTAGACACGATCTTGTGTCTTTTGATAACTTTTGCACATCATGGCATCAGATTATGATGTCATTATATGTCAGTGATTGAAAGACAGGCTGCATCTTTGGCGGGATATTACGAGACGGATGTACCGAATATAGATTCACAAATATTACTGATAAAATCACACCAGATATATGTATATCACATATATTCACATTCAAATATGACAAGCATATTCAAGATGCGTACTTTAATAGCCGACAATAAAGATCGGGCAAAAACGAGGAAGACAAGTGTAAAGCAAATAAATGTATCCTTGCCATTACATAATAGCAGTGAAGTTGAAATAAGTGTTCATCAAAATGGGTTTGCAATGTGACAAGAAGTACTTAAATCGTAAATGCTCACTGACATGCTGAATAAATCTGGCTAGAATATATGGGAGATATTTAAAGATGAAGCCGACTGAAATGATATGTCCCTGTCCCGCAGAGAATATGGCCTCTGCGTTATGTGTGTTTATGAATTAGAGGATAAAGGCCATGGAAGATTTAGAAAAATATGACTTTATTGCGTAGATGGTGTTCAAACACATGATTTCGTTTCACACGGGACTGAAATCTTAAACATATATACATATTCTGAAAAGTGATGTCTTACATTAAAAGTGAGAATGAAATTGATGCTTCTTTATTTTCCAAACAGAAAAAAAATCGCTTCATAGACAGCAAAAAGGTTATGTGCTGTTTTATGGAGACGATGAACGTAAGTGGTTTGCAGGGCTCAGAAGAGAAAATCGAGAACTTGGCGCCAGGTCAGCAGTAGTCGTTATGATAACCAAAACGAAACAATGATTAAAAATAATCCCAGTCACCCGATACGGTACATCGCAGACATACTCCACATTTTTCCCATGACAGTTGAGAGTCATTTGAAAACTCCTGGATACGCGAATTTGTACGATGTCTGGTTTTAACGGAATAAATAATCATGCAATGCGTTTTCTTTTTCGATTCTTTTCACAAATTCAATATAAAGGATCCCATTATAAAAATGTTCACAGGCAATGAAAAATAGAGTGTTTACAGAAATGTGGAGTGAAAATGTTCCTGTGAAAAGTGGAAATAAGCCACTGTTATCCACGCTTGTGTTCATCCAGAGAAATTGTCTAACTGGTGAGATTGGAATGAAATTGCGTATTACGAGCTCCTTTTTCCAAATCAGATGTTGTACTGTTCCCAAATACGTATACTGTTCCAAAAGCTACAATCAATGAAAAACATCTGAAATTCTCTAATCGGAAGGGTGTCGTCTTCCATCAGGAAAACTATAGTCCACGCGTCTCTTTGCAGACGTAGCAGAAATTAGTACATTAGCAACAATATTAGACTCAGTGTCTTGCACTGTAAAATACGAAACTCATTTTTCTGTTTAATAATGATAACCCTGACGAATCCTTTAGAATAAATCGGAAGAATATGACGTAAAAATGATTGGAGATGTCCTAAAAACTCGAATGTTAATCTATTCTCGAAGTTTGAGACTATGTCTAGGTATGTTCGATTTGTACGGAATAAATACTCCTCAGAATTTATTGGGAAGAAATCACCATCATGTGACTAGAAAAAAGAGTTAAGTAAGCGCGAAATAATAGATAAAGGAGTAAAATAAAAATGGTTTACCTCAGCGGATTTAGTAATCAAGACGATTCTCAGAGAAGTCAAAGATCTACGATGATTAATTATCAGAGTTAATGATCTTAACAATGTAATATACGCTGATAACGCTGTGCTGGTCTCGAGCTCAGAAGAAAAACTAAAAAAATCGTAGATAAGTTATCAAGGAAAAGTGATAAGAAAGGACTAACAATTAACTATAAGGCAGGATGTGCGTTGTAGTGTAAGAAATTGAAGAGCCGAGTTCGCTTTTACAATCTCCCAAGCGGATGTTTCTCAGATCACTACAATCTTAACCGCTATCTTCTGTCCTATACATAAAAATTGTCGCTTAACGTAACCCTCCACCTCGAGTCCACCTCGGGCCTTGTACAGAGGGAGCATTACTGTAAAAACAAGTATTACAAAATGAATTACAAAGTGTACAAAACAAAAGTGTAACATATATATATATATATATATATATATATATATATATATATATATATATATATATATATATATATATATATATATAAAATGTCTTAAAATAATTGTCGGAGTTTGTCCATTTTATAATGTGTGACATCATTTGTTTACATTTGGATACGCCATGAGCAGATATGAATGAACGTGAGAGATACCTGGAAGATTGAAAAGCAGTAAAATCGACCTTGCTAACCGAAGCCCCTGTGTGGCCCAATCGGTCAAATGCACGTCAAGCTATATGACGGTTTCGTATAGGATACAGGTTCGATTCCTGTCGGAGGACGAATATTTTCTATGAAGATTTCTCGGACATTCAGGTGGGTAAATGTTGTTTAATACTGTTTATTATAAACAGAGTATTTACTTAAATATTTGTATCTATAAAAAGAATGTATAAACATAAATATATATATATATATATATATATATATATATATATATATATATATATATATATATTGTCCTGTGTATGACATATAAACTGCATCCGGTGGTGTGGCTCTAAATTTAATATTTGGAATCTTGGGGAATGCGGAGTTACCCTTTAAATGCCAGGAGTGTTATTACCTGTTGGGGTTCCATCTATGGGTCAGATAGTTTGCTGGATGCGCGGGGACGTAGAAATACGGAGAATGATGCCCAGATGCGCGGTAAGCCCACTGGGAGTGAAAGGCCCCTTAGGAGCAGTTGCACTATCTCTCTAAGAGAAGGACACTCTGCGACATCTACCTTTGTTCAGTCATTGGTTTGTCACTGAATATTTGTTGGTGGAGGAGAAGAAGGTGCTATGTCTGCGGCACAAGGAGGTAGAATCAACAGCAATCATGTGCAGATATCTTTTCTTTCTAAGTCCATGGTAATGGGGGCGTGACAATGTGGGCAAGTCTAATAAACTGGAAATCCACAGTCACAAATCAGCACATGGGCGGCCAAAGACTTATCATAACATCGTCATTTGTTCACTGGATAGCAATTTATTTCGGTGGGTTCTTGGGTGTCTGAGCTGCCCTTTTCAGGGAGTGCACTGCTCATCCCTTTCGGAGAGAAGTCTAGAAAGGTGACTTGAATATTGTCTCTTCATTCTTTTAACTGGTCAGTTTCCTGCGGCTGGCGGTTGTTCATTCGTGTAGGGCAAATACGAAAATAGTTTTAAAAAACTGTAAATAAATTTATGTTTTTGGAATGTAAGAACATTTCTTGATCGTCACAATTCAAATAGTCTTGAAAGGCCCAATGATTTTGTTGCTAAAGAGTTAGCTCGTTATCAAATCGATATTGTTGCTCTTTCTGAAATCTGCTCAAGTGAAGAAGACCATCTGATTAAAAAAAAGATGCTGGATACACACTCTTCTATTCAGTGTCGAATTCCTTGGTGAGATTAACGAAAACCTGATAGTGAGAAATCTGATGTTCTATGCATTTTTACTGCAACTGACGTGCTGGGAAAATCATATCCATAGTACCATGACCTGTTCAGAATCCACTTTGACTTTCAGGGATTATCAAGGGACAGATGTACTTTAGAAGACGGCTTAACGACTTTACAGATACTTTACCAACAGCTTCTCCAAGCTGATCCTTCTATAATCACTACATACAGATTTATAGCACTACCCTTTATAAAGAGATAGAATGATTGCATCAATCCAGTCTTGATGAACAGATCCACCCAACCGCACGTCTACAATAAGCTTACGAAAACTCCATGATGAGGAGCACCCCCCCCCCAACAACACAATGCGTCTACGGATTTGCCGTCCAGACCAGGTGCATTTCCAGTATTAATTTGTTTTAAAGCCTTTTGAACTTCATCCACAGATGGAAGGTCTAACATTTCTTGAATAAAGTCATTCTGTGGGAGACTGTAAATAACAGTTTATCAACAATGGATGGAACAGGTCAGTAAAATATTAATTCCAACGTTTCATGGTATCTTCTGGATTCTTTTTTTACAATACTATTTCCATCTTTTGATTTGAAAGGCACCAAAGATGAAGATTTGGGACCAAACACCTTTCTTATCAAGTGATATTAGGATTTCAAGTCCTTCTGATCAAAAGCCGTTTGCATTTGTACAGGTAAGTTTTTCTTCATTTGACAAAGATTACACTGCAAAACAGAATTCGCATTTTTAAAAGATTGCAACAGGGATGACTTATCTTTGTCAGATGTACTAAGATACCTCTGGTGAGCTTCATTTCACCTCTTTAGCAGTTTATTAATTGATGCATCACCGTCACACCAGACCTTGTGTTTCTGCACTGATATTATAAATTTTCTTTAAATGGATTCCATGTCCCATCAAATACAGAATTCTCAAATGCATTCTTTAAATCTTCAAACAAATTTGAATCACATACCTTAGAAATATTTATACGTTTTGGTACGGATACCCCATTTGTTCTCATTTTTCGTGGAATGCATAATTTTAATTTTCCTCTAACCATCATATGATTTGCAATTGATAATGATGTAAAGCAAGGAGATATTCCTGCCCCTATCTTGTTCTCCATCTGTTTTGCTGTGACACTTTCGTATGTTTTCAGAATTAGGATGTAAGTGTCTACCTGCGCTTTAGAAGATCTGGAAAGATTTTTGATCTCCAGAGATTTAATTAAAAATCTAAATGTTTTAATGTAGTCAGAGAACTATGCAGATGATGCTGACCTAGTAAAGAAGATCTGCAGCCTGTCATGGACTCTTTTCTCTAAGGCATGTTCATCTTGTAGTCTTATTATAAGCTTAAAGAAAACAAAGGTCATGTATACACCATTCCCTCTCAGCATTATAGTGAACCAGATATCTTTGTTAATGGACATAGATTGGAAGTTTTTGATACTTTTGTTTATTTTGGCAGTGTTCTTTCAAGAGATGGCTCACTTCATGCCGAAATAAGTCATACAAAAAAGCAAGTAAAGCTTTTGGAATATTAGAATCTCGCATATGGTCAGATAGAGGTATTTCAGTCAAAACTAAGTTGTGTATGAGACGTGCTTTTTAAGTGCTCTACTATACTCCTCAGATACATGGACCACTTACAGGCGGCACATCCAAACTTTTGGAACGTTTTCATCAAAAGTGCCTTCAGAGGATTCTAGGTATTAAGTGACAAGAGTATTAAGAGCAGCAATTTTAGGAAGGGCAAATACGTTTATTATTGAAAAGATGCTAACACGTAAACAGATACGCTGGGCTGGTCATATCATAAGGATGGAAGATGATCGGCTCCAAAAACAGTTGTTCTATGGTGAATTGACAAGCTGCAAACGTACCCCACGCAAACTAAAAAAGCGCTTCAAAGATGTCAGTAAAAACATCCTTAAAAATCTTGACATCAGTACAAACAATTGGGAGGAGGAGGCAAATGATAGGTCTAACTGTACTTTTTGCATCAGAATTTACTTGTTCAAAGCTGGTTTAACCAGTCATATGAGATACCATCGCCATAATAATATAGACCATGTTTCTCAGATTGAACGCCTTCCTCCCGTAGCGACTGGCGCCCGGTGTCAGTTTTGCAACAAAATTTGCAAATCATCATCTGGTCTAAAGAGGTACATTAATAGATTCCATCAAGACAAAATAACCTTAAAATTCTCATTACACCATTCATTTGTTACTTATGTAAGAAAGCTTGTATGAGTGCAGCAGGGTTAAAGAGCCACTTGTGTGCACATGAACATGGCAATGTACTGTAAGTTGCCGTTACTATGAACTGGCTGTATTTTGTTTGAAAGCTTTCTTAACTGGGACTAATTTCTTTTATCATTTTTAATAGATATCCTTCTTAATATTCTTATAACTGTAAGTGTCAGGTATGTTGTCTTGGAAAAAGAAGTATTTCATTCAGGAACAGAAATATTTGAGCTGTCTGGAGCTCGCTCAGATTTACATTTTGGTAAGGTTCGATAGCGGCACTCTCAATAAATTCTCGTCTATGTCAGTTATTTTCTCTTTCAATAAGTGTGGCACTTGAAATTGTGGTTGAATTTTTATTTTGTGTATGACTGGTGCATTTGATAAATTGCTGTGCATAAGATTCTTTTTTGCGTTCATAGATAAGTTGTTTTTTTTTTAAATTTCTACAAGTTTCCCTAATGTATTGTGAGGATCAGTTCTAACAGTTTATGTTATATATACCTGCTTCAGTTTTTCCTGAAATATATCTATTTGATGCTTTGGCACACATCATCAGTGATGTTTTAGCCGAGGTTCATTAGAGGTTTCGGGTTTTTCAGCATCATAACCCCTCTCCACAGTGACGCAGGCGGTACTGATCGGGTATCGACTTGTGTGTCATCCGTCAGCTACAACTTCCTAATTTTTAGTCACACACTCCTCTTAGCAATTTATAGTCCAATAACGGATAACGTCCGGTTCACCCGTACTCTTTCACTCTTCTATATGAAAAGAAGCAAACGCAGTAATGGTTTCGCTCTGCTAAGGAATATGGTGACACGCTAGGCTTGAAGTGGTATGTAACGATCACAATTATTATTGTGATAGGTATTTTTGATTTTGATCATATCCATAATAGTTTTGGATGTGGTTGTAGTTAAACCGTCACCCCGGTACAGACCATGGTTACTGGGGTCAGATTCTCATTTAGGTTATTCAATAATATCCTACCGACTCGCATAATTCGGACCCATCATACTCTCAGAATGGATTGTCAAAATTGCTGTTAGTGCCTTTCTTAATCCATTATGTAAAGTAATGACTTGCGGCAATACACGATGACTTTAATTTATCTTCTGGCATATATACCTATTCTTTAGCCAGATCTAATATCCTTAACCGTTTGTCTGTGATTGATCGATAAAATTCTTTAATATCATATTTTATAAAAGAGCATTTGTTATTTTTGTTGTAACCATTAAACAGTTTAATTCAATCACTAGTACTGCGCCATTGCTTAACTGTACCACTAGAAAAGGAGATATCATCCGTTACATTGGATGTTTAATACATTTGGATTTAAGTTAGATATACAAACCAACTTAAAAATCACGGATTGCCTAGACATTACACTTAATTTGTGTGGCGGTACTATTTCCTCATTTAGGAAAAATAACCAAGAGTTCTGCTATATCGATGCAGGTTCCAACCACCCAAAACACGTCTTTAAACAAATCCCCAGAAGAAGCACGTTCAGATTATTCACAAATTCATCTAACGCTAGTATCTTCAACCAAAACAAACACGACTGCGAAATGGCCTTAGAAAAAAATGGATACAAAACCAAACAAGTTCATGTGAACACGGATAATTCTTCCAATATATGCGATAGGCGGAAAAATAAGGCTAGAAAAATATTATGGTTTAACCCACCATACAATTTAGCCGTAGACACTAAAATAGGAAAAGAATTTTTTTTTAAGTTTTAAAAAAAAATTTCCACCCATCCAACGCTTTACACAAAATTTTCAATAGGAATACGGTCAAACTGAGTTACGGTTGTATGCAAAATATGGCTAATTGGATTAACAAATATAATATTAAAAAGACTAACAATAAACAAATCGCCAATCACCCTAAATTTAACTGTAGAAATAAGGCTTCCTGCTCTCTTAAGTGTCAGTATGAATGCGTTTTTTGCAATGTACACAGAAATAAACCTAGTGTTAGAGAACAAAAAAGTTTATATTGGTTCTACTCAAGGAACATTTAAAAAAAGATACTATAATCACATAAGCAGTTTAAAACATGAAAGTTATAGACATAGTGGCAGTCTATGTAACCAATTATGGAAAGAAAATTATAATGGGAGATAATAAAGAAATGTTATAGATATAAAGCCGGCAATAGGTATTGCCTGCTATGCATAGAGAAGCAACTAGCCACAGCTACTTTTAGTAAACTCGATATGTTATTTAACCAAACATCAGAAATCCTTAAGAAGGCATGGATACTGGAATAAAGAATAGTAATTAGTTAATTTTTTTAACGTCGTATGGTATTATGCTAATTTTAGTTTTTAGTGTTTGTTTTTACCAATATATATGTTCCTTTGTCGTATCCTCTTCAGCTAGTTCACCTGAAGATCTATTTAGACGAAACTTAGGTAGATAGATTCTGGCTCACTAGGATTTTTATACTCTGCTCTACTTGTATTTCTGTATTGAGCAATTTACGTCATTTTTTTATTTTACTCGACTGGGTTTTTTTCTTTTGGTGTTGGTCGATTTTTTCGACCTACTCGGATGTTTTTAGTCTTTTCTTTTGTTTCCAAAATGTTTCCCCAGATACCAGTTTGTTTATACACACTTACATAGTAGCAAATCATCCACGTTTCCTCCGTATTCCATTGGTGAGAAGACATTCTTCCCACGAACCACTGCTGTGTGGAACCGACTCGCAACAGGTTGTTTCTCCGATCACTACAATCTTAACCTGTTCAAATCTAGGGTTAACAATTATCTTCCAATCCTATACCCACAAATGGCCTCCAAACGTAACCCTCTAGCTCAAGTGGCCCCTGGATCTTGTAAATGGTGAATCTCGCTGTAAACAAAAATGCCTCATTTTATATTAATTTATCATATTGAATGTTACCTTCCGGACGGAAACGCGGCTGTATCGGCATTTCGTCTATAAACCTTCCATTAATATCCTAAGTACAATTATATCTGTAAAAGCACCAGGCTCTTCTAACATTGATGAATTATTGTCTTTGACATGTTATTGAAAGTGTTTTTGTGATTGTTCGCGTTAAGATATCCGATCTTGATTCTATTATTTACAACGTCTGCTTTTGGGGACTCCGAGAAATTTTGAATGAAAAAGCAAATAAAAAAGTACTTCAAGTGTACATCTATAGATATATTCACAATGACGTGTATTAGCTGACCCTGTGTGCGATTTTCCGTTTAAATTGTAACCTGATTTCCTTTAGCTGCCGTAAGAAGGAATGAATCAATAGCAAACAACAGTGTGCCTTTATTTCATTCTTGCCGCCATTTAAGAGTTAACCATGAGTATTAAAGTCGTTCGACAATTGTGTCAAGACACGTGTCTTCGTTGTAGTGAAAACATTCTCTCTTCCAGTAAAGTTACCTGCTCGGAACATTATGCACGGCACTCCCTTTTTAGTACAAGCAACGGTTTTACACCTTACAAGATTTGTAAATCACATTCAATAAGAAAAAAAAACTAACAATCAACAAATGACTAAGCCGTCACACCTAACGAAAAATTCGGTTACTGGAAGAAAATGAAAGAAAAACAGGTAAATTCAAAATATAACTATGATAAAGATCAAAATTTAAAAACCGTCTAGGGTATCATGGCGGTTAGGAATTTGTAAGCATATATTAAACAGCAACTTAACAAAAGCATTTAAAAAAAAAAAAAAGAAAAGAATTTTATTTACAACATGTCTCCGAAGAATCGGAGAGATGTTGAAAAAAGAAAAAGATGGTGCTAAAAAAAGGGTTAATTTTTCGATCAACTCATAAATTCTTTTCCTTCCAAGAACCCCCCACCCCCGTCGATAAAACTATCTAAGCGCCAAAATGCTCGGTATATCGACAATTGTGTTGGTTGGATAATGTCAGCCTTTGGTTTTCTCAACAAAGTAACGCCTATCACCCAGTTCCCACCCTTCCCTGTCTACTGAACAGGAGTAGAGGTTTATCCATTGCTTCCTGATTAGGACTAGTTTTTCGTAATGTTTTAACATCATCTTATGTTCTTTCACTCCCAGTAACCGCTTGCATATTAGTGGCATTATCGCATTGCTTTTTAAAATAGTCTGTCATCTGTTGTTTTCCTGCAGTCAATTTGTGCCTGGTGCTTAACATTAGGAAGATGTCCTATTTATTAGCAAAGATAGTGTTCTTTTTCTAATAAAAGCTCTATCGTTTATTCTTTTAGATGCCATTTTGAACCTGTTTGCATTGAAGGCACCTCACAGGTAAAGTCTTATTTTGGATTAGGAATGTTCAGTTGCATAATGCTATTATATTGACACAGGCACAGGATTTGGTCGCTTAAAAGGATTTACAAAATCTTTTCTTTTCTTCGATAATATTTTTCAATATGTTCTTCTTCGTGCTATATTTCAGTTTTTACTACCAATGATGTTTTAGAATTTTATTTATTTTTTTCCACAACAAAAAGATTTGTGCACGATGTCTGATCAAAAAGTATCGGGACTGGTGATATAAAATGGCAAATACAATACATCAGTTCGGCATTTAATCTCCTTTAAAGTAGTTCCCTTCTGAAATCACATACTTTATCCAGCGTCATTTCCATTAATGGAAACATACCCGAAACTCTCTTTTGAGCAGCTGCCTCGCAGCACTCCCTTGAATTTCCTCGACAACTTGAAATCTTGAAAGGAACAATTGGGGTTTGATTTTTGAAGAGTAAAAAGTGGCAAGAGACGAGATCTGGGGAATATGGTGGTTGTCGGACGTGAAGAATCTTGTGTTTGGACAAAAACTGCTGCACAAGCCATAATCACTGATGGAATCTTTGTGGTGTAGTCAGACAACCACACTCTACACACGTTCCTTCCAAGCAGTGTTATAAATAAAGTGAACGAGAACGTTATAACAATGTGTATACACGACAAAGTTCAAGGTCAGTCTGTGCCATGCGGCTTCACTCTGCGTACATCAGCTTTGTTACCATAGCAACAATTCAGATGCTTTTTGATCAGATTCTGTAATTAAAAAAGTAAAATACATTAAAAATGATTTACTTCTTTTAAAAAACAAAACAAAAATCTGTTTGTAACAAGGCCTCATAAACTAAAATGTTAACCCATATTTCTTTAATTAATGACCCTATTTTCATAGTGGCATAATTGTTCATATGTCCGTGTGTGTTTTTGCACGCGTGTAAACGCGTGGTGAGGAGTTGTAAAATTTCTAAGTAGAATTATTTATTAATGCTAGATTTTTCTGGCAAAGGCCTGAAAGTGTGAAACACATTAAAACTACGGTATTGCTAGTCTACAAGATTAATTTTCTAAGAACTACTGTACGGTGAGGTATCCTATTAACTAATAATAGCTTTATGTGAAACAAGTCTAAAGCACTCAGTGGGGATTAAAATTTATTTAAATTCCAATGGGCTTCAGTAAGAACTTATCCGGCTCGCAAAAACTTGAAATATTAATAAATAGATTACTTTCTTATCTGTTGTTATTGCTAATGTTCGATAATTTTACATATTATATGTTACTTCCGGCATCATTTTATTTTATTTTTTTTTTGGGGGGGTATAAACATTCCCTTTTCTATTTTGTTCTCAGTCATATTATTCCGGATAAATAATGAAAATATTTCAGTACTTCTGCTTGCGCCAAACTGTGAACAAGCATGAATTCATTGTCTGTTTTTCTGGCCGATATATCTCCACGATTGCTGAGGTATTGATGCCTTTTTTTATCGAAGTCATCGTCTCTAGATAGATTACCATCCAAGGCTAAAGAGCTTCTATCGACCCATTAAGGGAGCACATGTGACTACAAAATAGTACAGGCAACGTCGAATTAAGAAAAGTTTCGTCCGCCCAATTTCACTAAAAAAGCCTAGGTCAACCCGTCGCATATTTTTAGGCACGTCCCAACGGTGCTTTATAATGGGTTCATCTACCCAAACCAGATGATATTATCAAGAAATCAACTACTTTATTAATCGACTATAGTTAGATTCTCATAGTCAAGACGCTAAGATTCTAAGCATTCGGCCATGTGGCCATGGTAATGGCGATGTTAACCGTTTCCTTATAAGAAAACATTCAGCATTCATTGACCGAGCAGCCCAAATAAAAATAATTCGCTCATTGAGATTTTAGTCATTCATTCTGTTCGTCTTTTGGCCGAGAAATGATGTAGGATATTCAAAATGGAAAATCTTCTATTATCACAGTGTAGGATATCTAATAACAGATGTGATGAAAACAATAAAAGAAAAAGCAGCTAAATGAAATCGGTGGCTAGATTATATATATAAGTAAATTGTATTAAGTATTTATTAAGTAACGCGTTTATAAACCATTGCTGGAAGTGTAATGGACCTCAGCGCGGAAAGCGGAATCCACGGGACAAGTTCAAATCTCAGGTTAGTCCCATGCGTTCACTTTCAAACAAATACCCTTGAACAAGACATCATTAATACTTATTTTTCCCCAGCTACGGGTTAAAATTAAGGTAGACTGGATTCTCTAGACTTGCGTGGTAACAAATCTAATGGGACAACTTTTGAATTCAATTCTGATGAAGAATAGATTCCGTTAGACTCACTTTTCCTAAACACACCTTCTTGCTAAGGCTGAAGTGCCCTGACCATCCTCATGGGTTCCTTTATGTTCCGATCACGAGTCCCCTAACTCGTGATCGGAACATAAACGAGAATTCTATTTTAAAAAAAGAAATATTTTAATGCTAGATCGTAACAAGCCAGACATTCGGTGATGTAATGGATAGCAAGTTTGTCTCGTCTAGAACAATTACGACTGAATAGTGAATTCGATCCTCACTTGGCGCCCCATACTTTCAGCCTTGTACTACATTTAAGCAACGTCTAGACCATCGCCATAACAGGCCACGTATTTTTACTATCCAGATCACTAATCAGTAAACAAAGAATAAGAGAAAACTATTGACACAAAATATCGAAAACTCACACTTGCACTAATTCCATTTGATTAAGATATATTTTTCCCAATCCAAGATCAAGTACCTTGACATGAAATGACTGGCCTATTCCTATGATTCGGAGGGTTGTCCTGGCGCGAGTTTAACTTCTGTCACGTCTAACCTAAACAGACAAGTCAGTGGGTAGGAACCAGATTCTCTTAAAGTACAAATCTCGATAGCAAAATCCTGGAGTGTAGTTTACCTCGCCGCTTGCATAAATAGGCAAGCACCAACAGGCCGACATATGGGTTTGATATGCAGTAATTGATGGTGGATAATTAGCGACACAGTCAACTCCAAAGGAATTGATCATCCAATTTTAGTTAACTGAATACTACTGTTGCTAGTTATGGTAGCGACAACAAGTACTGAATCGTACTTATAAAGTTAAGTGTGAAAGCAGTTGAAAAATAGCAGGAGTAGTCATTCCAGTTCCTTACGTCACATTGCGCGTGGTTCTCAACCGGGGTCCATATGAACCCCGGGGTTCTTTTAACATTACTGGGTGCCCACGAAAACAAAAAACAAAAACTTAGCAAATTGGGGTTCACGGTAATATATTAGTTGTTCATAAAGGATTTTCACTTCGGAACAGTTGTTACAACTGAGAATTGGAATTTAGTTTATGCAAAACTAGGTAATCCGCATGGGTAGACCCAAGGAGGATATATAATGATTTTAATTTATTATATAAATTGTTTTAATATATTAATAATAATAATAATGATAATAAAAGTTTTAAATTAAAAAATAAAATAAAATTATTAAAATAATAAAATAAAATATTTATATAAATTAATTAATATAGATATGATGAAAATACGTGATCTTCGACTATCATTGACATCGATCGTGCCGAATATAAAAGAAAATCACAGATCAGCACCAACCACAGTGATCTCATTGAATAAATCTGCACTTATTAAAAAATTATTAATTACTCAGATATTTTAAAATTGTTTATTATGAGTTGTTTTACTAGTGTATATAAATGTTTCATAGAATTTAGTTGTTAAACACAAGTTTATTTTCATTAAATTAGTTTTACTTAAAAATAAATCATATACATTTACTGTTTCTACTATTACATTTCCTAAATTTATCGATTAGCAAAAAATGAAATAAGCTTTTTTTTTCCTCGAATGGTTATGGAAAAAGAGTAAATAAAGGTCCATGGGTAAAAAAAAGGGTTGAGGAGCACTTGTTTAGACAGACAATATGGAAGAAACAAGATAATGGTGTTGGAATTCACGAGACTGAAATTTTAAAAATATATTAAAAGAGAGATTTGTGTATGAATATATTTTTTTAAAATATTTCAAATGTTTTTTTTCCTGTAATATTTTAAAACCTTTTATGATATTCTATTCTCTGTTTTTTTTCCTATTCAGAGCAGATCGAAAGACGAAAATATTGGTGAGTACGAAGTGGAATGAAAAAAAAAGAAAAAAAAAAGAAAAGAAAATTACGTCCGTAGATAGAATATAAAGCTTCAGGGAATCTCCATGACCTGAGTAAAGACTTCCATACAGTTCAAGCATCTGAGTCAGGACATTCATATAAATTCATCCCTGAGATTAGACATTAAAACTTCTCCAGAACTACACTCCTACGTTGTCCATGATTTGGTTAGCTGTTTTTGTTTTGGGACATATCAACCTTTATGGATTATTTAATGACGAAATCAAATATTTTGCACGCAATTTTATTTTCTGTAAATAATAACGGTTTAGTGACACAAGATTTACTAATTAATCCATAGCTCGGGGAGAGAAGAGGTACATACATATCTTTCCCAAGAGTATTTCCGCGTAAGTGAATATAACGAACCGAACTGGAATTGGAAATCGGCTCTCCGATTAACAATTCCGAACCCTTATCCATTAGACCAACCGCACATCCAAGATTACGGCACCTGGTCTTCCCAAGTAGTCACCCATCTAGGTACTGACAAGCCTCAACGTTGCTTAAATTTGATGTTTCAACGTGATATTGCCTTAAGCTGAACATTTTATAAAGCAGGAAGCAACAGAACTACACCCTTACACTGTCTATGAGTTTGTCGGTTGTTTTTTGCTTTGCGGCATATCAACCCCTATGGATTATTTAATGACGAAATCAAATATTTTACATGCAATTTTATTTTTAAATAATAATGATTTTAGTGATACAAGTATTATTAATTAACCCATAGCTGGGGGAGAGAAGAGGTAGCTTCATACCTTTGCCAAGGGTATTTACACATAAGTGAATTTAACGAACTCCTAGAATTTGAACTCGGCTCTCTGATTAACAATTCCGAGTCATTAACTATCACACCAACCTCACATCCAAGCTTACAGCACTTGATATTTCCAAGTGGTCATCTATCTAGGTACTGACTAGGCTCGACATTGCTTAACTCTGGTGTTTCAACTTGATGTGACCGTAAGCCACACATTGTCGATTCGAAAAGTTGAAGTCAATAAAACTGGTGGTATGAGCTGATATAAAATATCCTTTAAACATGTAAAGCGGGTTGAGAACAATCTATTCCTTAAATTGAATAAAGTGTTTTGTTATCCGACAGATAACTGAAGAAAAACGGAGAATATAACGACCGAAATGTTGTGAGTATTAACAATCAAAATGAGCATTATCATTTGAATATCGAGAACTGATATCGACATATGTGAAAAAGTGTACTTACCTATTCAGACCTTCTCATCTCCAAATCTTTAGTAATATTTGTAGGGAATCGCTTATATTGAATAATTGAAAAGTAGGTCCAATTAAGTAAAACTGACACACGTTTTCAGAAAGTTCAACATTAATTAATATTAAGATTTACTGTTTTCTTTCACATTATCTTTCGACATTTCATGCAAATTCAAACTTTCGAAGAGATTAACAATAAAGGCAAGCAGTGGATTTGAATTCAAGATTATGTTACTCAGCCAAATCGGCAAGATGAAGAGAAAAGTGTTGGGTGTTATCATTCTTGAGACTATCACTCGAAGTCCTGGGTATGACGATAAGCTACACTTGAGAGTATGGCCACGGATCTGAAGAGTGGATGTTTTGAGGAGAGGGAAACCACTTCTTAATTGTTGTAGTTCATGATACGGCATCTGTTAGGATCACACCTATGGGCAAATAGTGAACAGCCAACAAAAACAAACACTATGAAAGTATAAAAATACATTTTTATATTATATATATATATATATATATATATAATTTAAAAAATTACATATTTATATAAAAATACATATTTATATTTTTAAAAATTACATATTTATATTAAGAAATTACATATTTATATTAAAAATATTACATATTTATATAAAGAAATTACCAAAAAATACATAATTATAGTAAAATGGGCAACAATAAAATTTTAAAGCAAAACGTCCATTAATACATTTCATTGTAGAATTACCAACAATACATTTTATCTGTAGTTGAAGAGTATAGAGTTGCGTTTAAAATATATTTAGTTGAAGTCATAAAATTGTGTTCCAAATATATTTTCATTTCGGCATTAAATAACCTATAGAGGTTGATATGCCGCCAAACAAAATCAACCAACCAACTATCGCTCCAAGAAGGCGGAAAATGAACGGAAATATAAAAGCCATATACTGTAGAACACATATTAAATAAAACAAATACAGATTTTAACTTTAACATAGTAACACTTTTTGTCAAGAAAGAAGAAAAGTGCGGAACTTCCTGGTCAAGGTAGGAAAAGAAAGCGAGAAGAAAAAACTAAAGATCAATTATAAGAAAAGGGAATGCATGGTTGTCAGCCTAATATGCGAGCAATTAATCAATTACAGAATTTTAAATACCTGGGAAATATTTTGACAGTGAACAGAAAATGTAACAGTGAAATCCGATGGTGCATTTGGATAAAAAAGCTAAGCAAAGAAACAAGAAAAATTCGTTATTAACAAAGAAAAGTATCGAGCTGTATTTTAATATCACTCTTGCTATCGAAAGCTGGACACACTCCGTTAAGATGAAGAAGAAACTTGATGCAATAGAAATGTGGTTCTACAGAATAATGTTAAGAATACCATGACTGAACATGTAAGCAACAAGGAAATTTTCAGGAAAATAGAAACAAAAAGGACGCTTGTAATTAGAATCAAAAAGAAGCAATTGCCATTTCTACATACTGAGAAAAGACGCTTTGGATAATTTGACTCTGACTGGACCTGATAAAGGCAAGAGCAACAAATAGAAACAGCGAGTAAGCTATCTAACAAGCTTGTGCAAATGGATAGTTGAGGAGGGAGTGATATTAAAAAGACAAATATTGCAAAGAGCTCCAAAAGATTTCAAGTTAGGAGGAGCCAGCTTCGCCCACGTCCTGAAGGGTCACAGCTCATACAAAAAAGAAATAAAAAATAAAAATAAAACATTCCACTACTCCACAAATTTTGATATTTCCGGATATTTGGGGGTGGTCTCCAGTGAGTATTTAAAATAATAAAACACACACACACACACTCCCTCACTTCGCTATGACCAGTTAATCAAGCGAGAAATACGTAACGGCATCACGAAACCTCTAAAAATAATGAAGTTCAGATTTTGCCGCTTCACTGTTCAAAAAAGATTCAAAGGAGAGACAAGAAAACGAGATTTAAATCGAAACTTTATGATTTTTGGAGGCCAATCTTCGTAATTATGCATTCATGAGGTCGTTAAACCATTTGGCCAAATCCGGATGTCGTTCGGCTATGATCACATATATTCGGTCATCTCCGGATATCCTCGGTCAACTGAGGTGACCCCGGATACAGTTTGCTGGAAAAGATTTAACGCTTGTTTGAAAAAAATATCCTTAAAAAGCCGCAGTCCTTGCATACAGGTGCTTCCTATTTCAGAAAAAAAAAGAATAGTTATGTATATAGATCTGAATATATATGTATATGAAGCAGTAAAGTATTGTAACGATTAGCTAATCGGAAAGCGGAATCGTCGAGTCGAGTTCGAGTTGCGGCCTATTTTTTTGATGTTCATTTTTTACCCTTAGACTCTTAGGGAAATCATAAATTCATATTTTCTTCCACTAACCCCTATCTATGAGTTAAATAGAAGGGTTGGCTTCCTCTAACTAGGAGATGGTATCCAGTCTAAGAGAAATAAATTTCTGAATCCAAAACAAGCCGGGAAATGGATTGTATCAGATCTTACCCTAGACACACCACTGCTGCAATAGCTACAATCCATGTATTACTTCTACGACACTAATGAGTTACGAGATGAGTGACATGGCAGGTTAGTGTGATATGAAGAAAAGAGGATTATGCTCATACTACTATTGGCAGGTTAAGTGACTTGAGAATTTTACTTGGCGTATGATCAATTTTTTTTTCATCATGTGAAACCAATTTTAAGTCATGCGTGCTTTAGCGTTTCGACCACGGACCACTCTACGGCAAAGCAATCCCCGTTACATTTTTAACCAGATTTATCTAATTTAAATAATGCATATGAAGACAGCATTTATTATAAATGCATGTTCTTAAGATTTTGTGGTCGCATGTTTTCAACTTGATGTCTGTCATGATCCCGGCATTGCTGACAATGCGACGCAGTGGGATCATAAGCAGCAAACAACATTTCGATAGGTATTTGGCTGCATTCCTGTTTTATGGAAACTTTCATTTCGGCGATTGGCCTTATCTCAACAAGAAAAACGTATCTTCACAAGAAAAAGTCTAAAGTGGTGCGGTCCTGTGACGGAGGGGAGAATATTTTACAGAACTTCGTCATCCAATCAATTTGTTTGGTAAGATTCCATTCAGGTACGAGCGAACATCATGATGGTAGAATGATAGTGTTCCATCTTGATGAAAATAAAAATACTCATCTTCCTAATGGTGGAGTAATGGATAGCGGCTCGGAGTGAGAAATCGGAGAGCCGAGTTCGAATTCCAGTCGAATCCATTACATTCACTTACGTGTACCTTGGGAAAGGTACGAATCCTCTTCTTCCCACCCCAGTTGGTAAGACTATGGGTGAATATCAAGACAGACCGGGTTTTGTAGGCGTGAATGGCTGCTGGTATACCGCAGAAAGTAATGGCAACCTACTGCGTGAAAAAATCTGCCTCGTCAGTCATGTATCGAGCAAAATGAACCATTTAATTAATCACTTCCTTTACTCTTAGATTGTAGTTTTATTTGTTCAAGCCTTTCATGTGAGGCACTCAAATAACTCAAAATAAATTTAGATGGGGATTCTTTATCTCCGATTTATTGAATAGCAATACATTTTTTCAAGTTTTTTTCATTGCATGTCACTAATAAATATTTCTAACAATTGTCATCATTGTTGACGGTATCGGTACACTAATATAATACTAAATTCCTGCAATACCAACAGAGTTATACAGGGGAAACATCCAGAAAGTTAAAAGTTCCCATCTACGAACATAGGAGAGATCGCCATTCGGACAACCCACTGAACTCTCTCGTAATACACAGAAATAAAAGCGGGACATAAATTGTATTTAAAGATGCCACACTAGTAAGTAGGAAACATGCTTTACTACGAAGAAAAAATTTACCAATAAATATATTTCCCATCGATAAGCACATGCCAAACTCACCAAAGTTAATAAAAACATACTTAAAGAATCTAAGAATTCTGGTATCTGCGGTCGATGTAACTTGAGTCTTTTACTTCAACACCCACCAACCATCCACAATCAACATACGTACCGACACAAGCAACTTCCGCAAGATAATCATTCCCACCAAAATTCTTCAGGAATTAAACACAGATACAACCAGACTAACACAAAAATGTCTATTAGAATTCAAACACACATAAAAATAAAAATAAAAAAAAAAATGTGGTAAATTTACAAAAGTTTCCTTATAGGATAAACTTTGGTATATTTATAGGGTAAAACTGTTTGATATAAGGAAAATGTGTTTCTACATTTTAGAGAATTTCTTGCCTTAGTGCGATCTTTTGTTTCGTGTGAATAACGCAATGAGGCCTGAAACTGACAGTCACCTTGGAGTATTGAGTCATGTCTCTCTGTCTTTCTGTCTCTGTCTCTGTCTCTCTGTCTCTGTCTCTGTCTCTCTCTCTCTCTCTCTCTCTCTCTATATATATATATATATATATATATATATATATATATATAATTCGTCAGATTTCATTTGCAATTTAACGTTTATCATTTTTTACCCTCCCGATTGTGCCAAATAAATATCTCTCCTTATTAAAATGTTGATAAAAAATGGTATTATTATGCAGATTAAATGAAAAATCATCTTTTATTTATAAATCGTGAATATTCGGTTTGGCGTTTTTGCTATATATTTCGATATTCTTAAAAAATTCAAAGATGGGTCTGTAATATAATTGATCTTGACCTGGCATCTCGACTTCAGACATTTTTACAACTATTCCAGGTAATTGATTATAGAGTTGTACTTTGCATGAATCTTGCTTTTTCATTCTCATATATATATATATATATATATATATATATATATATATATATATATATATATATATATATATTCAAATTTAAAGGACTGCTGTTTGTTATATTACTATTTTCTTTAAAGATTCTTGGCCGTTAGCTGTACCATTCAAAAACTTCTTGTTAAATCCAATGCAGTAATTTTCTGTACTCTACAATAAATTCTTAAAAACAATAATCTTCGCATTTACTATATTTCGCTGCTCCATCTCTAACTGTTGTATCCCAGATCTTGTTGGTTGACGATTTGCCTCTAGTGTAGCTATTAGGTCCCTACAATTTAACTCACCATTTATCGTTAAAGATACTGAAGGGAGTTCAGTTTTCATCATACTTCTTTACCCAACTTACTGTTTTCTCTTCGTGATGTTTAACAAAATTTAATCGTTTGTGTCTATTATGTTTTTAGACATGTTATTGATATATTCAGTATCTTTTCTCGCTAACTATATGTGTCTTCAAATATTTTGCTAGAGTTTCTTCAAATGTTTTCTTTCCGGTCAATCAACTTTTCTTGTTTATCTCCCTTTTAAGTTTTTTTCAAATAAGTTTTTTTTTTCTTGTTCTTATTTTGCCAATGTCTTGACTTTCCTTTTTGGTTATTGCATAATTTCGGTTCGATATTATTATATTTTCCAAAGTTGTTATCCCATCATTCAATAACTGTACAATATCTATACTCTGTTTTGAGGTTATATCTTTTTTTTACACACACATATTGGATTGATGTGAGTTTTGTGCCCCTGGGTTTCACGCCCTTTGCGATCATCAGACAATCTGATTAATTTTGAAATTTTGGATTTATTTATGGCTGCGTATATCGGTGTTTTATGATAGTAGGAGAAAAAAATTGTCGTCAGAACGCCACTCATACACACGCAGACACACATTCACGCACGTTCACGCATTACAGCTCACACAATCATAAACATATATGAACAGTGTGGGACTGGCGATCGTAAACAAACTCACATCAATCCAACTAAATATGTTTGCTGTATCACTCATACTGAGCACAGTCAGATATAAAATAAGATAGATAGTTAATGAACAAACTGAAATAGATAGATAGATAGATAGATAGATAGATAGATAGATAGATAGATAGATAGATAGATAGATAGATAGATAATGAACCAAATTAGATAGATAATGAAAAAAATCAGATAGATAGATAGATAATGGACAAAAATAATTATAGATTTTACTTAACACCAGTTCATCACAGAACAAATCTGTAAGTTGGATAAATTAAAAAAACGAATGTCTAGGATATTAGCTACGTTGAAAAATCCAATATCGTGGAGGAACAAGGACAGTTAGGATGTGAAAAGATTCATTAATCTAAACTCCGTCAAGAGAAACTTGGACCAAATTCCAGAGGCAATTATATTTCTGCGAAACTGAGGGTTTGTTTTACATTGTATATAAATCTATCGAAGTGACCTTACATTGTTTATGAATCTATCGAAGTGGCGTCATTGTCAAGTGAACTCCTTCTTTGCTGAACTTGTCAGCCGTTGCAAAGAATCGACTTTTTCCGATTGAACAGTTTTCATTGGCGCCAACCTATCATTGACACCTGCCTGCAGTTGAAATAATCGATGATCCAGAGAATGGCTTTGGGAGTTCAAATCTGCATTCAAGTCCGACGAAAAGAGCACCAATCCACATAATTGTTACTGCTGAGAATGTTGAGGGAAATTTCTCCTTTTCTTATAGTGAAGAAATGGGGACACAAAAATTGGTAAGCAGGTTACTAACTAGAGTGAAACGTTTCTTAAGGTAGAGAGAGATGAATTTGTGGAGAGCTACGTCCTCTCGCGGCATGAAGGACACGTCATTTAAAGTAAGAAGAACGTATAAGTGATCCGACTCGACTATAAACGATTAGGATTTGTCTATATAAGAATTTTGTGCCTAACGTTGGTAATCTTGGATCATCCCTCAAACTGCCGTTCTGCCATTCGATAGCACCAACGACCTCTTTTGCCTTCTATGTTCTGTGAGTATAATTGTTTGTTTTCTAAGAGAAAGCTCAGACTAAAATCGGTAAATACATATCTTCATGTATTACTGTCTGTTCTCATATACAGAGTGTCTCCAAAAAATTGACATAATTTAAAATGTGAATATCTGAATAACTACATATCCCAGGCAAAGGAAATTAAATAGGTTTCATGTTGGCCAATAAAAATGTATTTATCAAAATTCAAACAAGATATTCCAAGGGATGTAGATTTTATAAACGATTTCACAAAGTTTCACTAATGTTAAATAGACGCACCACCTGTAGCATGTCTTGCGTAACATTCTCCAGCGTCAAACTGTCGTACGAGGAATCTGGATTGGCAGAGTTAGATATACTCTTCTGACAGACTTTCTGGGGCTTTGCAAAAATGTTTCCCGAGCTTGATTGACAATATCTTCCGATACTGGAGGTCGTCCGGATTCTTTTGTCCTGCACATACAGCCTTAGTCTTTGAAGTTTTGGTGCTATATCTAAATCTGCTTTCCAGTTGATGCAATTTTATTGAATTTACTCGAAAATGCACGGTGCACCCTCTTTTTTGACTGCGTTCGGGCATATTCTGACGCACAAAATGCATTTTCATTTCAAGTGAACCTCATTATTCACCCTAAAAAAATAATAAAAAGAAACATTCAACTTAGGTTTTACACATTTAATTAAAATTTAACATCATTTGTGCTAGAATTGGCTACAAAATGATATCAATTTTGGGGGGACAGCTTGTGTATATTTTTTTACCAGAAGTTATTTATTTGATTGTAAGTAATGTCATTAATGTAATTTATGTTATATACAATATGACCCAGTAATATCCGTCGCATGGCTGGATCCTTAGTAATTAAACTGGCTCCCCCACCAGGCTTTTCTAGTGAGGATGTTGACTAGACACCCAGTAGGATGAAAAAATACGAGATCTGTCATAGAGCAGATGGAATTTCTTGTATGGTTAAAGGTAATCAAGAATATTATTAAATATATATTAGCAAATTACTTGGAGAAACTATCTATCTGTTGTCTGTCTGACTATAAAATGCAAAGGGTTTTCTGAAATTTCGATTCTGTTCCATAGTTACCCATTATATTACAAAAAGAAGTACAGCTATTGGCTTATAAATCTGAAATTTAATAGCAAATCCGCTTCATAAATTTTTTAAATTAAAATAATTTTGAAGAACATCAAATGATAAAACGTTAATAAAAATGATAATTTTACCAATTGTTCTAACTAATTTTTGCATGTTGTTTTCGTTGCTATCCGTGGGTAAAAGTAGATAAAAACATTGGTTGAAGTAATCTAGTGACTTGGCACAAAGTCTTGTGAGTTCAATACCTGGCCACAGAAGAGGTGAACAAAAGTTACTAAGGGAAGTAACTGAAACTGAGATATCCGGAAGAGACACTGAACGTGGAACTAGAACAATCTAACCTGGAGAAGTTCGGAGCGTACAATGGCCGAAATGTTGTGAATATGACAGTAAAGATGAGGACAACAGTCCAAACAATGTAAATAGTAAGTAAAGGTATTATAAGATTTGGATGATCGAATTTCATTATGCATTTATCTTGTTTCCTCTGTTTTTCTTCCTCAGTCCAACATTTGTATTTCATTTAGGCATCGAAGGAGCTGGCAGCCTCCGTTGTTGCTACCTTTGTACATTCTCCAAACATTTCCTCACGCCAAACTACTTCAGAATATTGGCTATATCTCCTTCGATATTCTTTGCTCGAAATTTCAATTCTTCTTCACCAAACATCATTTGTTAGACAAACGAAATTTCTCTTCAGTAATATTCACATGCGACTTTTGTCGCTTTGAACTGATAGCCTTTTAAAGGAGGTAATTTTGATTGTGAAAGAAATAGCATGTAGTTTCATGAGAGCACGTTACAAATCATCGCAATATTAAGAACCATCTCCAGATAATAGAAAGACAGAATAATTCTCATCCCATACAATTATATACACAAAAGAATTCTACCTCAGTTCTCACAAAAATCACACACTATTATATTCCGACACTTTAGGCTCTTTATGATTATAAATGCTTATATTAATACTTTTGCGGGATATGTGTGCACAATGTGTGTGTGTGTGTGTGTGTGTGTGTGTGTGTGTGTGTGTGTGTGTGTGTGTGTGTGTGTGTGTGTAAATCTCTGTGATCTCTGCCCATTTTGGAGAGTGTGTGTGTGAGAGAGTTCGATTAATTTTTGGGGTCGACTTCTTTCATTACATGGCATGTGAACACTTGCGACACAGCTGAGAATCGCAACAAAATCAGTGGGAAACTTTCTATGAATAAATCATTTGAGTGAGAACATAAAGAGAATAGCAAGAATAATTAATGGCTTGTAAATCTGGCGAGACTATGTCAGGGGAAGTGGCATCTCAGTCTCTCAGATTGGATCACTTGAATAAAAAAACTACTACATACAGCTTCATCATCATCATATATATATATATATATATATATATATATATATATATATATATATATATATATATAGAGAGAGAGAGAGAGAGAGAGAGAGAGAGAGAGAGGAGTGATACCCTTTTTGTTTTGTTTGTTTTGTTTTTTGGGGAGGTCACGTGGTTATGGTTTTATTTGGTTTTTATCAATAAATACTGTTCCGTTATTTCCTGAAGATCTGTTTAGGTGAAACCTAGTTAGGTTTGCCTGGCTCCTTAGGATTATTCTAGTATATTTTATATATATATATATATATATATATATATATATATATATATATATATATAAACCAAATTGTAATTGGGAGGGATATGGGTATGGGTATGGGTTTGTAAATGTATTTATGTGATTATCATGCCGATTCCTAAATCATATATATATATATATATATATATATATATATATATATATGAAGAAATATAGTCTTAAGATGTGCTATATTTATGGGATAAAGTGCTCAATATCAGAGATAGAGCGTGTGTAAATATAAAAGTGAACATAGAAGTCAACAGTTAGAGGCGACAGTCTGTTTCATGCTAGATACAATCGTCAAGCCATAATATATATATTATATATTAAATATATAATATACATGTATATATATATATATATATATATATATATATATATATATATAATCAAATCAAATAAAAATGTTCGAGCGAGGGTTTATATACAAATGCATATTTTTTTTTAGATACAAAATAGCAGTGATAAAATACGTCTTAAAAAAGCACACCTGTATTCATCTTCTCGACTACTCTTCCTTAAAGAACTCAATAAAGTAAAACGGACACTAATTAACAATGGCTTCCATAGACCAACAAATTAGACTATTTCTTCCCAAAGTAAATAAAAATGATAGTGAACATACAGTCAAATATAACCTAAATATTTTCTACAAAGACCAAATGCACATTAACTATAATATGAATCTTCACTTAGAATTATTAGAAAGAAATACACTAGCCCAGTTGACCCGAATAAAAAATCAAATTATCTACTAGAAAAAAAATTAAAACAGATAAACTTATACTTAAAAATAATAACAAAGCAGCAAACTCAAAATTACAAGGAACCAACATTATCTATGATTTCAAATGCCCCGTAAGTAACTGTTTTTCCTGATCAAAACGAATTCATAAATAATTACATCGCTCACACGACTACATGCCTATGCAGACGCCTTACGTTACACCTATCTAACCAGAGCTCTATTAGAAACCATTTAAACACACATAAACTTACAAGGCTCCATCTGAAACATACTATTAGAAAATACAAACATAATAGCCTCATACATGTGTAAAAAAGATTAAATATAATGGAACCCTTAATAATAAAAATGAAAAGCATTTAATAATATTAACAATGACCACAGCCACAATGCGCTGTGTTCGGAAAATAACATCTCTATAACACTAAAAACATACACACAATGCACACATCCAATTAAATTGAAAAAATAAAATCATCCTTGATTATGGCTAAAAGTATATCCGAAAGCACTCGCAATTATAGAATATTTGGATAATTTCTACACAGTCTGTGTCCATAAAAGAAAATATTTGTTCGAACACATGAACAATTAAATAAAAAGTTTAATCGCAGTAACTTGTCTGTCGTTTTTTGTCTGTCTTATATTCCTTAAGAAAACTTAACAATCTGCTAGACAAGCTATATGCTTTGCATTTTGCATAAAGTAACAAAAAAATTATAGCTGATAAATGCATAGCTTCTTTAAGAAACCAGGAAATAATTCAAACGTATAGATTTACTTAAAAATTAATATGCAATTGTTGACTAAAGTTTCTTTATATAATGTCTTAATAACAATAACTGTGTTTACAATTTACCGTTAACTTTATTTTAATAAAGCATTCTTATCAAAAGACCTGATAATTGCACAGAAAACAGGGTTCATGTAGGGAATCTAAATGTCCTTGCCATTTTTAAAAATGTTATGATAATTGCAAATTATCACGTTCTTTGATATCTTGAAATACTAAAGAGCAGATTTATTCAATAAAATTGCCATTGGCTTCAAATATAGCCTCCAGACGACTTCGGAATCTCTTGCAGCTCTTTTGGGCGGTCTCCTTGTTTAATTAGGTGAATGCTGCCACAATGCTTGCCTTCAGTTCATCTTTGGTGTTACAAGGAGTTTTTTGGTCTCCCGCTCAAAATAGCTCCACATATATTAATCAAGGTGCTGAAGTCTGGGGTGTTAGGTAGCCAGTTGTAAGGGGTGATAT